>JAMJFZ010001816.1:17907500-18060000 GCA_026225945.1 Cricetomys ansorgei | reverse complement strand
CCACCAAGCCTTTGGAAGGCATCCAAACTATACAGGGAGCGACTGGATGCAAAACAGACACAATTGAGACTATTAGCCATGAGACTGTATTAAGTGACTTTGGGGAGATTCTTTTCTAAGATCTTTGAAGAGGAAACAAGAAGTGGACCGTTGAGGAAGGTCTCCACTTAGAAGAGTGAACTGATCTCAGAAAATCTCTCCTGGCATTCTGGGTCTGTGAGTCACAGCGATCACGTGCTGTCATTTATTAGCTAAAGCTACTGCCCCTCTCCCAAAGAGAAAACTTCCCCTCAGGAACATAGGGCAAAGCGTGCTTTAAGGCCCCTTCGATTTGCTTTTTGTTTTTGAGAGATTTACTCCGAGTCAGTGGGCAGGATTCCCTCATTCACGACGCTGCAGGATCTTCACAGATCAGGAGCCAAAGGCTGAGTGCGGGTTTCTGATCCTACAAAGCATCTTACAAAAATAAACGCCCTGGAAAATAAAGATAAGTGGAAAGTTTTATGACTTAGTGCTCTAGAGGCAGAGAGCTCCTGGACCCTTCCTCCCGGGTGACGAAAAGGGCATCCAACCCCGTGAATAGTTCTCCTTATTGAGGACTTCTGGGAGCAGAAATCAATGCTGCTGCTTGCTCGGCAGGTGCAGAGAAAATAAAGCCCTTCAGTGCTGTCCCCGGGCTCACAGAGCCGTGAGATCACACAGTTCCCACAGGCCACAAGGAAGCTGCCAGCTCGGCCCATCTGGAGGCCGCTGTGGAGATGAAGTCCCAGGGAGGGGACCCTGCTCCCTGCCTCCAGCCCTCCCCAACACAGGCAGGGAGAAGCAAGAGCCCAGCGGCAGGACAGCCTGGCCTCTGCCTGTTGTGTAACCCAGCTTCACCGACTGGGCATTAGTGCAGCCAGGGTTCTGTGATGGTCTGAACAAAAGACGGGAGAATCCTGCCTACGGAATGAAAATCTGTGTTCTGAACGCAGGCCCAGGACAAGGGTCAATGCAATCCAGACTTTGTACTCTGGAACAGTTTAAACCCCAGGCCAGCTCAAGGCAGGATTTACAGGGTGTTCCCTGAAATAGTTTATTAATCTTCTTAAATTAGCTTTTATAAACAGCAACTATTGCTTACACTTGTGTATACTTTCCAATTATATTTAAAATAAATTGCTAATGTGCATTAAATTAGTTTCGGTTGATCTCAAAGATGGTCAGAATTACTATTTTTACTCTTCTTATTTTTTAAACAAAATCTTGCCGTGTAGCTCAGGCTGGCCTTACATTTTCCTCCTGTCTCAACCTTCTGAGTGCAGGAATTAGAGGTATGTGCCACCATGCCTAGCTTAAGCTTAAAACTGCTTTTTAAATTTAAAGAATAAAAATATGGGGGTGGGTGGGGATGAGTTGGGTGTGGTGGTGCATGCTTTTAATTCTAGCACTCCAGAGGCAGAGGGAGACAGGTAGGCAGAGCTCTGCGAGTTTGAGGCCAACCTGTTCTACACAGTACGTTCCAGGCTAGGTTCTCTCAAAAACAAACAAACAAACAAACAAACCAAATTAACTACAAAAACCTAGATAGAAATAAAATATAGAAAATAGCAGTCAGGCCTGTTGACTGTTCTTGCTGTTAGCTTTGACAGTCATTAGAGTCCCAGGCAGGAATGGTGTGGTGTGATACCTAATTGAGGTTTATTAGATTCAGCCTAGTAATTGACAAACCAAAGTGGCTGGCACAGGTCTGAGACAGTCTGCCTCTGTGAGCCTGTAGAAATATTTTTGGAAAACCGTAATGAGTCTTACAGAGAGGCCCAGAGTTGGCCAAATGGAGTAGAGTTTCTTATGCAAATCAAACTCATGAAAAGACTGGTGTATAAGCCATGGCCAAGGCCAGTCTGCAGTGGCAAGGTCCACGGTTCGTGGGCACCTGAGTCCCAGGCTTCCTGGACGAGCACACAGGTACTAAGTCTTGTTTTTTTTCTCCTGCTTTCAAAGTTTAAGCTTTTGTCCAATGTCTGGGAATATTTTGTTTTAAATGGTAGACATGAGTATTATACAGAAGGTAAAACAAGCATCATATTATAATAGTTATAATTTAAAATAGGTATAATTGCAATATCATAAGACTCACACACGTTAAATGTATAATTCGATGATTTTTCTTGTTGTTGTTAAATCAGGGTTGTACAAACACCACCACAATTCTGGTGTGGGAATGTCCATCTCTCCAGAGAGATACGTAGGTCTGCTCAGTCAATCCTCCCTCCCACCCCAAACCCAGGCAACCACTCACCTGCTTTTGACTGTTTGCATTCTTTGAGGACATTTTAGACCAACATTACCACGGAGGATGCACACAGCCTTTTGCACTTAAATTCTGTTACTTAGCAAATGGTTTTAGTACTGCTTTTGAGGTAGGTCCATAATAAAGCCTGTATTTTTATTTTTTCCTCTTGTATTTCATCATGTGATTATGCTAATTTGCATTTATCTGTCACCAGGTCCCGGACACTAAATTGCTTCCCCTCTTTGAGTGTAATAACAACTAAGCCTCGAAGATGATTCATGTTGTGTGGACATGTATTTCCACTTCTCCTGGGTAGAATGTTAGGAATTAGGCCCGGCATCTGATAACGTGTGTATGTTTTCTCTGAAGCTTCCAGGCTGTTTTTGAGGCGGCTCTTCCGTCTCCCACTCCCACAGCAATGTCCCTCCTTGCCCAAACGCATCGTTGACAGGTGTCTTGTGTGGACAGCTTCCTATGCTCATCTGTCATGTAGTTAGAGCTAGGAGCACCATGTCTGGGGTCACCATGGCAAGTGAGGAATGAGGGCTTTATCCATTCTACTGAGATTCTCAGCTGGAGTCACTGTCCCATCTCTCCGCGAAGAGGAGGGAACTAGATGGCCAAGAGGAGGAAAGACAGGGCACAAAGCGTGCATTGCATGTGGGTATGGTAGGTAAATAATAAACGGGGTGTGCCATTTCCAGATAAGATGGCTGGCAAAGCGAAGGTGGCCTCTTGAGGAACCCTGCTCCGGGAACTCAGGCAGAGTGAGAACCAGAGCGTTCCTTCAGGAAATGGACAGTCAGAGGACCAGAATCTCAAGCACAAGGCAAGTCGCCAGTGCCCCACACTGTCGGATTCCAGGACTGGAGTCCACAACACTCTTTGGATCGCCAGCCCGGGGCGCCTGCTGGGAGGAAGCAGGTTGCCAAGGTGTGCTGGTCAATCTGATTCTCAGCTTGATGGAGTTTAGAATCACCACAGAAACACACTGCTAGGTGTGTCTATGAAGGTGACTCCAGAAAGGTGTAACCAGGGAAGGGAGACCCACCCTGAAGGTGGTTAGCTGGATAGGGTCCGAAACCCAGTGAAAATGGGAAAGGGAGCGGAGCACCGGCACCCATCACTCTCTGCTTCCTGACTGCGGGTGCAGAGTGACCAGCTGCCTCCCAGTCCTGCCATCCATCCTGCCCCCACGGCAGTCTGCACCCTTAAACTGGGATGGAAGCAAACCCTTCCTTAAGTGGCTTCTGCTGGGCATTCTAACTCAGCAGCAAGAAAAGCGAATTATCCCTGGGTCCAGTGACTTCCTCCAGTTAGGCCCCCACCTGAAAAGTCCACGGCCTTTCAGAACAGCTCTGGAAGCCGGACCCACATTAGCCTATGCTGGACAGTTCACATTCAAGCCACAACACCTGGTTATGATAATTTGCCCTTTATTTACATACAAATGTGTATAAATTTTTCTTCCTTACTATATGGCAGCCAGTCTGGGGCTGAGGTGCCAGGCCTTTTGTTTCATTTAGATATCTGTTTCTGAGAAGCCAAAGCTCTTGACCTACATGATCAACACGTGGGTGCTGAATATGTCAATCTTTTATCTAGGTCTGACGCCGATATACCCGCCATTCAGTGAGTGTGTTTGCTGTAGCTCTGTCTGCTGTGGGAAGGGCTTGCTGAAGACCTCCGTATTCTCTGTCAGCTGCCCATTGTGCTCCAGCGGGAAAGATGATTTGACTGGCCTTACAGATGGAATGGGGGTTTCAGGACAGCTGGGTTTGGCTTCAGCAGTTCCTTCTTTAGCTAGTTAATTTTCACTGATGTAACAGAGTTCCTCTGTCTGTTGGCTCACCACCAGTGACCCAGAGTACAAGCGAGTCAAACAGAGACCCGCCAGGAGGTGATGGAGGAGAGGCAGAAAGGCATCCACATTATAAGGCCATTTTCCTCCAATGTGATGTCTGGATTGCTCACCGGGGAGTCACCTGGAGAGAAATATCTTTTTAAAATACTGCTTTCTGCCCCTCCCCACACCCATGAGGTCTACGGAATTATGATATATTGGGAATAGACTTTCCTAAACTTATTTTTTTGAGAAACAGGCACAGGAAAGAACTGCTATCTGAGGAGAAGAGAACTTAGTGTGTGTAGCCGACGTCTAGATTCGTCCCACGTGGCGGCAGGCTGCACCACGGCTCTTACAGGAGACATTTGAAGATCTTAAGCGACATTACCATCGTCTCCAGGGGAGCCCTGCCTGGGTTTCCATCCAGCCCAAGTCTATGTGGGCCAAACCTCTCTCCTGCTGTGGCACTGTTTGGGGAGTTCTACAGGTGTTTCCCATAGTCCTAGGACTCACTGAGGTCATGGTTTAAAAAAGAAATCCTCTGATGACTTACACACAGGTAAGAATGTGGGCAAACACTTGTCTAATCTGTTTAACCTCTCTCAGCAAGCTCCTAAGGTGGGGTAGCCCGTTGCCATAGTTACCAAGGCTTGAGGAAGGCCACGCACCTTAAATGGCTAAACAATCAGAGAGCTTACTTTTTCACTGAAAACTAATTATTTCTTCTTTCTTTCTTTCTTTCTTTCTTTCTTTCTTTCTTTCTTTCTTTCTTTTTTTTAAAAAAAAAACCGTTATTTTTATTTTGTGTATGTGAGTGTTTGCCTACATGTGTATGTGAGGCCAGAAGAGGGCGTTGTATCCTCTGGCACTGAAGTTAAAGTTAGGAGCCACCATGTAGGTGCTAGGACCTGAGCCTGGGTACTCTGAAGAACAGGAAGCGCTGTGAACCACTGAGTCATCTTGCAAACCCCCAAAGTGCTTATTTCTATATGTAATCTAAGAGTATGCATATTCAAAAGAGTGAGAAGGAATAGACAGAGTCCGGGTCTAGCCTTAGCTATCGTTACTAGTCACATGACCAGGGCTGGTCACTAACTCCCTCATTTCTTCTCTAGTAAAATGACATTCCAGGGCTTCTAGGGTTTTCCTATTCATAAAAATCTCCCTGTGTTTTCCTTGCTAATCTTCCTTAGTGTATTTTGTGTGTACATTCAGCCTTTAAACACATGCTCGGTGTACATCAAGAATGATCACCACTAAAGCCTTGTTTCAAAACCAAAGTATTCATACTTTAAATTCCTACTTGAACCTTGTGTGTACAAATTTGCTTCTACTGGGTTGACAGATTCATATTTTATATGTGGGCATTCTAGGTCCAAGGGCTTACTTAATTTTATTCTTCTTTACACCTGACGGAAAAGCAGGCACACCCCGCCCCAAACACCTGGAGCCCCCAGCTGCCAGAAATATCCAAGAGCTTGACTAATCTAACTGAAGTTAAATGCTTCCTGTTGCGAAATCGGGGTGAAAGCTTGTATAATGCAGTTTGCTGTGAAATTTTCCTGTGTCTGTGGCTGGGTTTTCCCAATGGACGATACAGAATCCTATGAGCAAGCACCCCCCAACTGGTTCCTTTCCATGATGAGTCTTGAAGAGAGTCTTGAAGAGACAATTGTCGAGGTTCTCGTGTCCCTTCATGGGCCTTAAGTGTCACAAAGAGGACTCCTTATGCTTTAATTTCTCTTTATTTTCTGACTGTAAAGACCCTCGGGGTAAATGCCAGCCCACAACCCGCCGCTATATGGTTACTGTCAGCTCGTATGATGCTTCCTGTTCATTAGGTCTCTTTTCATGCGACTACAATGTCCCGGCTTTGCTGCGAGTCCCCGTCAACGCCCACCTCTTCAATAGCCTGTGAATAGTATTAAATGGTGTTTATGCTAGCTATTGTTGCCTTTTGTGTGGTTTGTCTAATTCACAGAGAAAAGTCTGCCTTTGTGGTCGGAGACCGGCTACGTCACGGCACACCGTGCGCCTTCTGATGGGACCCAGTCCTGCTGAGCGATAGCGTTACAGGCCCGCTTCTCTGCAACACAATCCCGCATTCTTCCGCCGTCAATGCTCCACAGGCAGGCTGGCTCACTCTTTTTATTAACAGGTAGGGAGAAGATAAGGCACAAACAAATACCAGGCCCAGAAACAAAGCAGAAAAGAAGGCTAAATCCAGCTGATTTGCAACTCACTCAGCCAAGGCACGAAGCAAGAAAGCAAAAGAAAAGAATACCGGGTTCATTCTGTTAGCGACCGGGCGGTCCAGGTGTGTCCGTGGCCTCGGCAAATATTTTGAATTTCAGGAGTAAGATTGCATTATGGTTTCGAGGTATTGTTTAAGATGACATTTAATCCCGGAGTCACGACTAGCCTGAGCTTTCTCTAAAGTGCTCACAAAAGAGAGCGGATATTGTATTGATGATCACATTATCCTCTGGTGCAGAGAGTCTGCAGGGCAGGTAAGCTGCTGGCCTTGAAAGGGCTTTTGATGTAAGAAGATCTCTGTAGGCTCAGAGTAACTGATTCCCAGAAGCTCCAGCTCTCGCTCAGCGGGTTACTCCGCCCTGCTGCGCCCTAATCCCCTTCCCAGATATCTGCTATCTTTTTACACCTCCAACGGTGGTTCGTATTTTAATCTGTTCTTCACCTTTGAGATCAAGGGGCACAGAAAGGGGCAGATGGTGGTCCCTGCCTCTGGGTACCAGAGATGCATTTTTTCTTTAAGTCACGAATGTAGTTCATTTACAAAGTGGTAGGTCTCCTTGTGGCATTCCATATGCACTTTGGTTCAGCGGCCAGTCCCCCAATCCTCTCCCTCTCCCTGTCTCCCGGGGCAGCTGCTTACACCCTTCTGCCTCCAGGGCCCTCCCCTCCCACATTCAGGTTCTGTTTCTCCCCATCTCAGAGGCCTCTGCACACACTCGCTGCCCCACACTTAGATGAGCTACAAGCTGGGTTCCGTATGTGAGATGACGTGTGCGCTCCTTGTGTCTGAGCACCCTCTGACGCTGAACTCAGTCCAGCTGTAGTCCTGAACTCAGACCAAAGCAAGAAACACAAAACAAACAACCACAGCTAAGAGGTAGTCACACGGTTCATGTTTTCTGGAAGAAAGAGAACAAATGAGATGACTGTACCGACAAAGTAGTGACAGAAGGGCACTGTTTTTAGAATTTCAATTTTTAATTCAAAACTTAAATTTCAAGGATTTTCATTCCTGAAAGTTTAGTTCTTTCCATTAAGATGGAGGTTAGAATAGAAAGTATCAGCTCTCTCATCTTTCCTCTAATTCAAGAAAGGTACAATAGGGAGTTTTCAAAGGATCTGGAGATTATTTTTCTGAGATGGATCAGGTCGACCCCATGCAAAAACACCTCCTTTAACTCAAGTGACACAAATTCATGGCACCTGGGTCGACTCTAGCATCAAACAGGTTGTCGTGGGAGGTTTCAAATAATAGAATTTGCAATCTCCTGGGGGAAGGAAGGTGACATTGTAAGGGAATCAGGGCGAAGCCCGACTCCTCAGATCAAGTAGAACCATGCCAAAAACAGCTGTGGACATCTGGGCTCGGAAATGATGTGCACTTGAACAGAACAGGCTTTCTTGTCCTCATTCATATGTCTGTTGGTGTGATGCACACTTGGTGTGAACCATTACACTCATTACACAAAATATGGGACCAGGGACTCATGGAAATGTGAGATTTTTACGTTTGTATGCTGGCTTTCTACCCTAGAAATACTTCAACCTCTACCCTGGGTCACTCAGTCCGTGAGAAGGCTCAAAGATTAGCTGGAAGAAGCAGACATTTATGGCTTACGGTTCCAGAGGGACCCATCATGGTGGCTGGTTTAAGAAGCTGGCTGATCATATTTGGTCCATACACTGGGAACAGCAAGTAGGTGAAAAATGAGGCAAGGCACTAACCTTCATACACACACACACACACACACACACCAGTGTGACGTGCTTCCTCCAGCACCCCTCCCCCACCTCCACCCCTATCCCCACAAGAAGCAGCACCAACTGGAGACCATGTTTTCAAACACATGAGCTCACAGGGTACATCTCTCATTCAAATCACCAATACCAACTACTCACCTCACAGCTGTCCATCTGTAAATAACCTGTCTCACTTAAAACATCGAGAATAGAAAAGTCAGTCAGCAGACCGTGGTTCCTAGTTTTGAGGGGGCTCACGACCTTGTGGTAGAAGTGGATATATTTAGGAATGGGATCATTATGCAAGGGGTACCATTGGAACACAGGACAAAATGTCTGCGTCTGTCTGGAGAAGATGTGTGGGCAGATGCCACAGGGGCTGTTGCTATGTCATGAGGGAGACTAGGTAGATGGGGGAGGGGGCAGTACTCCAGAAAGAAGAAAAGTGTTCCTTGTGTTCAAGGACTGGCTGCTGATAGGGTGGTGGCAGGGTGAAGTTCAGGAAGGGAAGCTGGCTTAACCCCAGGGGAGGTCTCGGTTTGCTTGGACTTATATTTCCAGATGTTAGTCTTCTGCTCCCCTGCATGGAGCCAGGCCTCACCTCCACCTCCCGTTGGTTAGTTTACTACCCAAGCTGCACTTTCCCCTGTGGCCAAGCTACTCCTCACCTCAGATGCCAGCTGTTTCTCTCTTGCCTGTAGCCACTTTCCCTCAAACGAAGCCTTACCAGCTTTTCCACATTGACACCCTCAAGTGCGGGGCTGTCCTAGAGCTAAGAGTGGGTCGAAGTGTGCTTTGAACCCCCGGAATTCTTACCCTGAGAGCTGACTGCTCCCTGTTTTCTTAGCCCTGGCAAAACCCAGCTAAATTCTAAATGCTGCCTGCTTCCCAGCCGGTCACTGATAAAAGAATGAGGCCTGGTTGGTGCCTGGCTGAGTGCTGTAGCTGGCAGCCTATGGCTGGGCCCATTTCCTCATAAGGTGTCTTCCTCTTTTCCTCGTGAGCCCACAGCTTATGCGAGAGAGTCTTTTCCAGGAGCCCCCACATGCACATGGGGCCACTGCAGTATCTTTGTCTTAACCAATGGCCCCGTCCCTGGGTGCCAAGGACCCTCCCCTGCCTTTCCCACTATAAATGTAACCACCCTTGCTTCAATAAACTGAGATGTTTTACTGACAACAGTCTCTCTCTCTCAGGAATTCTGTTTCCTGCAGCTCACAGCCTCCAACCAAAGGCATGCTCGGACCCCACTCGGACCCGACCTCTTCTTCCCCGGAGGAGAGGGAACAAAGAAAACCACACTTAAGATCTCAGGAATCAAAAGAAAATCCAAGATCACTGAACCACTGATTGTTTGCTTATCTTCCCTCCGCTCTTCTCCTGGGTAACAGATGTGACCGATGATCTTTCTTGTGAGAGGCAGGTACACTCCTATCATTAGCTGAGGCTCTGTTCCTCCCTTTCCAACTCAACCAATGCCTGATAAATAGTCAATGATTGGAAGGGACATCGTTACAAGGCTTAGACTCAGCTGACCCCATGTAGGTCACGAGTAAGGGATTCAGAATGACTGCTTATGGCCCAAGTTCAGTGCTTCCTCTACTAACAGCACACTTGAATTTCAGCTTGAGAGTCTCCATGATGGAGATTTCACCTTCTCATAAAGCCACGGTCAGTTGTTAGATAGATGTACATATTAGATGTCTTTTAGAAAACAGAGTAAAATTTTTCCTTTATAATTCCAGTCTACTTGTTGGTGTTTCACCCTCTGTGGTTGCTTAAATATAAGCACACCTCTGCCTAACGGTCAGCTGAATACTCAAAGCTAGTCCTTCCCACAACGGCTTTCTTTTAATAGAAAATAGTGATCTGGTTTTCATTCTTGGAGGAACTCCATTTTGCCAATATGTCTCTTAAAACACGACACTCAGGGTGGAAACAGTCCGATAAGCATGCCAGCAAAGCATATATCCGGGGCTAGTAGTGTTTTTATTCTAGACAAACTGTTCCTATTAATGTAATTCAAGATCCCATTAACTTTTCTGGTAATTCTGTCTAGTGGCCAGAATTGCAATTTCCATTCAATTAAACTTCCGAAACAAACGTATTTGAATTGCCAGTGGCTTGGGCTTCTCTCATCTCCTGACCATTTAGACAGTTTAAAAACTCATTGCAGACATTTACACCCCCCCCTACTAAATCCCATGTTTTTCCCCAATTGCTCTGATTTGTCGATGTTAATTTTACTCTGTATCTGATGTGTAGCATGTTAACCTCTATTTTCTGGGATGGTGCAAGTCTCCCCTCCCCCGTTATTTAGTCTTTCTAAAAATGCCACCATAGATAGACTTGGGGGTCCATTTTACAATCTCTTGGGCACCTCTTCAAGTCAAGACTAACACCCCAAGCCTACCTCTTGTCAGCCCGACACCCCAAACATTGCCTTATATGATCACACGCTCTCTCTGGCCTGCAGAAGGCTCGTATCAGCTCAAAATGAAAAGCATGCTCAGTTTACCCCCGAGAGTCACCATAGTCTGCGTATCTCCTTTGTTATGAGAACATCGGTCTCTTGAGACTGAAGGCAAGCTCTTCTCTGTGAGCCGCTTGTAAAATAAAAAATAAAATTACACACTTTAATATTCCATGCTGTGGGACTGGGGAGACGGCTCTGTGGTAAAGGGCACTGTCTGTCCCCACCGAGGATCTGGGCTCAGTTCTCAGCACCCATGTGAGTGCGCTCAACCATCTGTCTCTCCAATTCCAGGACGTCTGACAGAATCCTCTGAATGCCACAGACACGGTATGCTCATGGTGCACATGCATGCAATGTGCACAACACATGCATGCAATGCGCACAACACATGCACGCAATGTGCACAACACATATACCCAATGCACACAACACATGCACGCAATGCACAACACATGCACGCAATGCCCACAACACATGCACGCAATGCCCACAACACATGCACGCAATGCCCACAACACATGCACGCAATGCCCACAACACATGCACGCAATGCGCACAACACATACACGCAATGTGCACAACACATACACGCAATGCGCACAACACATGCATGCAATGTGCACAACACATACATGCAATGCATATAAAATGAGAGCAAAAGTACTTTTAAAAAATCAGTGACACATCAACCAAAGCAAGACCACAAGCGAGTAGGGCAGACATTAATTCTTGTGCATTGCTCTGTGTCTGCAATCCAGAGCAGTGGCTTCGTAGCCCGGTCTGTAGTGGGCTCGGGCAGCCCTGTCCCTGTGACACTGCTGACTGCAGCCCACTGTCTCCTTCTGTCTCTGACTCTAATGACTGCCAGTGATGTTCCACGTTCTTGATTCCCAACATCTTTTGGTCTCCACTGTGACTGGAGCTTTGTTCTCATAGCTTCATGCAATGCCCTCTCTGGGGCTCCCTGCAGGAACTGTCATCCCTATACAGATGACTTGCCTACAAGGTTTTTCTGAAATCTGATGGAAACCTCCAAGGCCCCAAACTCCTGCATTCTTCACGCTTACACAACTCGTACCTGTGAGGTACTGTGGGGCTCGGGTAACAGCTAGGTCCCTTGGGCCATCTTGCAGTGGCCTTTGAGCGCCTGCGTGACTGAGAGTTCAGAAATGACTTCCTAGATGGCCCCATGGCAGCAGGGTTCCCTGCAGGTGTTCTCTTCCCAAGACAGCCTTTCGGTGAGGTTTCTCTTTTCTGCCTGTAACCACAGTGTGGTGGGCGGGTGTTGGTCAATTCCTGAGACACCCGAAGGTATCTTTCCTATTGTCCTCCTACAATGTGCTTGGTTTATTTTTAATGCTACTAATCTCTTCAGAAACCACTCCTTCTTTATTCAGGCTTTTCTGATCCAAATCTAAAACTTTCAAATTGTTTTGCTAAGCTCTTTTGCTCCTAGCTCTCACAACAAACTAGGGTACCCGCTGTCAGGAATAGTCGTGCCTCACACAGCCCGAATGCTGACTGCCTTGAAAGCTCTTTCACCAGATCGATCTGCCCACCACCTAGGCTTTCACAAGGATTTGGAATACAACCAAAATAGAGACAAGTTCTTTGCTAGAACACACCATGGAAGGTAGAGTCCTTGTTCCCATTTGGGCTTCTGACGAACACAGCTTTTACCGTCCGCGTCCCCACCACGGCTGGTCTCCTGAAACTCCCGTCAGAACCCCCCGTTAAGCTGTGTTGGCAGCATTCTAGGCTGTCTCTAGTTACTGTTTCCAAACCCTTCAAATTCTGTTCTCAAAACAGTCCTCTGCACCATGTTAGAAAGTAGTACCAGCAATGACCACACTTCTGCGGATACTGGTTTTGCACGTCAAATTCTTCGTCGCTGTGATATAATATTTGGACACAGGACCCTAGGATGTAAGACTTACTTTGCCATCAACATGGGAGGGTGTGAATAATGCAGTTCATGTTACAGTGGGGTGTGAATCCCCCAAACGCATTTGGACATAGATCGCCAAAAGAACAAGAAATTGGTTTTTAATTTTAATTTCTTTTATGTGCACGCACATGTAATCTATCTGTGCACCACTCGTGTGCCGAGTGCCTGCAGAGGTTAGAAGAGGATGTGAGATGCCCGGAACCGAGTTAAGGATGGTT
This sequence comes from Cricetomys ansorgei, assembly GCA_026225945.1. Classification (NCBI taxonomy): domain Eukaryota; kingdom Metazoa; phylum Chordata; class Mammalia; order Rodentia; family Nesomyidae; genus Cricetomys; species Cricetomys ansorgei. Next base: position 18,047,241 of record JAMJFZ010001816.1, on the reverse strand, counting down.
GTGAGCCACCATGTAGGTGCTGGGACTTGAACCTGGATCCTCTGGAAGAACAATCAGTGCTCTTAACTGATGAGCCATCTTTCCAGAAGCAACTCCTGTAGAATAAATAAGCAGCTAATTTAGAGTAATATTTCTTTCGGAAATGTGACTGAAGTTGGTATTTTACTTCAGTGCATCTTATACAAGGAGAATAGGGTCTCTGTGTTCTCAGCAAAAATATTGGGAAGAACTATGAAATAGGGCTGGGGGGTGGGGAGGGGCTGCTGTGCAAATGTGAGGGTCAGAGTTCAGATCTCCAGAGCTCACGTAAAGCTAGGCATGGCAACATGTCTACATCCAGCACTTCTACAGTGAGGCAGGGGATCCCAAGATCCCATGGGGGGCCGGCCAGCCTCCGGTCAGAGATCCTGCCTCACACAAGGTGGAAGGTGAAGTCTGATACCGGAGGCTGTTCTCTGACCCCATGCATGCAGCGACATGTGTGCGTGATGTTCACGGACATAAACACACACACATGTTTATACACACAATAAAAATTACAAAATAAAAGCATGCTAGTTTGTTAAATGCTCACATACACAAAAAACAAAAACAAACAGAAAACAGAGAAAAGGGGATCTAGGTCCATATGTGACCAAAGGTAATGTCGTCATCAAAAGAGAGGTCATGAGTCAGCCTAAAAAGACAATGGTTAACAAATCAAAAGAAACTGGACAAAGGCTGTGAACAGGACACGGACACACACACACACACACACACACACACACACACACTTTACAACACAAGGAAATGCTCAGTTTCACTCAGAATTAAAGATAGGAAAATCAAGACAGACATGAGATTGCATTCTGGGCCTGTCAGCTTACAGCGATGAAAGCAGCTGATTATTCTCAATGTTATTAAGAACGTGTACAGAACGCTTTCAAACGTGACTCATGATAGATCCGGAGTAACTCTGGCAGGCAGGTCAAAGTTTAACACACACTCTTAGGTGCAACCATTTTGCTCGTAGGATTTTGTCAGGCAAGGTACAAAGGGAAAGAGAAGCTCTGGAGGATGGACTAGATTTGTTACTCCTGAGCTTTGTCACGTGACTCCTCTGTGGCTCAGTGTCCTCATCTGAAAACTTGGGATAATAATGGTCTCTGCTTATTCAAATGCTGTGTGTGCATTTGCCACATTCTTAACCACTATGACTTGAAAACCTGTATTATTTATTTATTTATTTATTTATTTATTTATTTATTTATTTATTTATTTATTTATGTTTTTCGAGACAGGGTTTCTCTACTGTAACTCTGGCTGTCCTGGAACTCACTCTGTAGACCAGGCTGACCTTGAACTCACAGAGACCTGCCTGCCTCTCTCTCCCTAGTGCTGGGATTAAAGGTGTGCACCACCACTGCCCGGCTTGAAAACCTGTCTATTTAAACTCTTGAAATTCTCCTTCAACATGGGACAGTCGAATTAAATCATGAAATGTGTATGTGTCATGTTATATAACCATTACAAAAGATACTGTAATTTTGTAAATGTTGATTTGAAATGATGTTTAAGTTAGATGCTATGTCAGGTTTTCTCATAATGAAATAATTGACAGAAGCAGTTTAGGTAGCGGGGAAGACTTATTTGGCTGACAACTATGGATGGATTAGTTTGTGGCTGCTGGGTACTGCCATTGGCCAGTACACCACGGTGACGGCAGCATGTGGTATAGAAGTGTCTCTGCTTCATGGTGGAGAGGAAGGAGAGGGAATGGAGGAGAGAGGGAGAGAGAGAGGGAAAGAGAAACAGACAGACAGACACCCAGGGCTAGCCCCCGTGCCCTACTTCCTGCACCCAGACCCTGCCTCTCAGCTCCTTTACCTCCCCAGATACCACTACCATCGGGGGATCAAGCCTTCAATTTTTGAGTCCACAGAGGACATTTCGCATTGAAGCCATAGCGTATCCATATCAAGGAAGGGAACAAAAGAAGGAAGAATAGTAATGCGACCACATTTGTGTAAATACTAGAATATTCTGCATTTATGTTACATATGCAGATTACAGCTTTTTTGTATAATGCTGGCTGTAACTGAACTGTGAAATTGGGGGCAAAGAGTGAAAGGTTTTCATTTTTCACTGTATATCCTCTGTAATGCTTGAATTTTAAAAATCACGCATCACGCTTTTATCTTAAAAATACACGCCACAGCGTAATTCCTGCAACTCACTCAAGGAATACTTTTTTTTTCCATGAGAGAAATAAACATCTCAGTGTAACATGCAGAAGAGGGAGCAACAAAGAGGGAGGATTTTCTGCATGTCTCTAACATTTCCTAGGACGTGACGGAGATCACGTGATGGAGATATCCTAGCACTTGACAGGTGTGGATACCCCACGACCAATCCACCTGTGCATCCTCGTCTCCATACATGTGCAGGGTCCAACGACGTCTGGCCCGCATCACACCTGCACACCAGAGCGAGCTTCCCTCCTGTCCTGAGAGGGTCCCTGCAACAGCACCTCTCTCTAACGTCCCCTCAAAGGTCTGTTCTCAAAGAGCAGCTGGAAGAGCCCTTTCCGTGAGAGCACTGACGAGGGAAAGCCCGTACCATCCCTCTGCTGGAAGTCTTCCCTGGTGTTTCCCTCTCATCCAGGACTCCTGCCTCCTCCGCATCAGGACTCAGCTGTGCGTCTGACCTTGGACCTGTGCACTCTCCGTCTGCTCCCATCACAAGAGCCTCCTGCCTTGTTCTAAAGGCGAGAGAGGCTGGTTCATACCTAAGCGTCTGTATTTTCCACTCACCAGCCTAGAACCCCTGCCGTATCTCAGGAAGGTCTTTTCACTCTCCTCTTTCTAGCCAAGCCTCACCACCTCCCGCTGAGCATTCGTCCCACTCACTGCAGATCGGAGCCACAACCCTCCTTCATCTGCTCCGCGGCGTCAGAGAGCGCCACACTTCACAAACTCGATTGGTTCTCCAGGACTGGCAATGATATGACACAAACGGGATGCCAGCAGTCGTTTATTATCTCGTAGATTAGTGAGAACAAAACGCAGAGTCAGGCTGTGCTTCCTGTAGGACTTTGGGTAGAGTCAGGTCTTGCGTCTCGCAGGGTCCGTGTGGCAGCCCTGCGCCCTTGACATCCCTTGGCTTGCGACTGCATCTCTCTAGTGTCTTCTTCTCCTTCTCATGTAGCCTTGCTTGTTAGAGTGTCACACTCCTTTAAACCTCACCCTCCCTTGACGACTGTATCTATATTTCCCATATATACCTGTTTGTTTATGTATACCCTGTCTCCCAATAAGCAGCAGAGAGCAGGCTGGGAAACAGGAGCCAGGAATAGCCTTCCAAGGCCCACTTCCACAAGCTAGGTTCCACCTCTCAAGTTTCCAGACAATACCTTCCAAAACAATGCCACCGATTTGGGACCAAGCATGCAAAACATGAGTTTTGGGAAGACATTTCACATTCAAATTCCAACAGCACTGTTCAGCCTGCAGCTTTCTGGAATGTTGGGGTGCAGCCCCTGGTTCTTACCAGCTTTATTTAGCCTCTTTTTATGAAGGATATAAGAGACCAATCCCAGCACAGAGTAGGCAATACACTTAGTGACTGGCCTTCCAACAAGCAGCGCTGGTCACTCCCTCCTCCCGGAGGAGCCAGACTTCAGCATCTCCTTGCTGTTTCCCGGCAAGCTGGCTCACAAGGGCAGCCTCCGGTTCCACTTCCGGTCCCACCGTAGGAGCGCTGAGAGCCTGCCTATGGGCATGGTGGCGTGGCACACCCAGCTGTGGGCTCCAGGGATCGAACTCAGGTCCTCAGGATCTCACAGAGAGTACTTCCACCCGCTGAGCATTGCTCTGACCAGGTCCTCGCCTTTACGGAGCTGATATGGAATGTGAGCCGATGTGCGCTGTTGATGCAGTATTTTTCCTACATTTTTCTAAAACACCCTCCTTTTGCTGGTGGCAAACTTGGAGGGAGCTTGAAGGAACTTATGCCCAGGCTTGGGTCTAAAAGGAGCAATGAGAGCTAGCTGGTCTTGCATTTCACGCTCTTTAGGGATAGGTCCTAGTTCTAAGAAGCCCTCCACAGCGGAGACGCGGGCTCCAAGCCTACTGAGTCCGTCTTCTCTGCTGCCCGCAGAGACCTGCCCGCAGGTCTTTCCAACACCATAGTGGACACAGGTGATCTAGAACAGGACTCTAGAGGCGGGGCCTTCTGGCCTCTCTGAGCTTCATACTGTGTATGGCATGGTTTTCAGAATTATAACTGAGGGGTGTGGTAGAGTGCGTGACTGGCATGCATGGAGCCCTAGGTTCATGCTGGGGAGCATCAGAAGGAAAAAAAAATCAGAATTTTGAGAGAAGTAAGTTAGGTTTGACTTTCCGAGTATTTAATAGTCACAAAAAGCCATGGTAAGCAATATTTAGATCTGCTGGGAATCTTATGACACGAAATTAGAGCCTCCTCTGTCCATCTGCCTCCCTCCAGGTAGAAAAATTGATATCCGATGGTGGAAATTTACACAATAAGGAAAACCTTTGTTTTCAAGTCTTCTGATAAAAAAGATAATACATGCAACTCCTCACTGATTGACTGTTGTTTTCTTAGATTCGCTTCTCAAGAGAATCATTAAACATAAAACAATTTGTTCCCATTGATTAGATGTTGTGTCCGTCGGACAGCCATGTTTTTTTATATTAAAGTTATTAATTATGTCATTAGTGCAATTTTATAAATCAACAATGAATCACTCAGGATTTGAATCCGTGGCCGGTTATGTACTTTAATAAATAAAAAGCATGTCACAGGGAAATAAATCTTGTGACAACCATAATGCACGAGAAGGCCAGAGACTCACTGCACCAATCCCCAGAAGCGCAGGAAGCCTCGAGTGTCTAAAAGCTGGGTCTTCCAAGAAGCCGGTCTTCTGCTTTCCAACCGCTGAAGGAAATTCCTTTCTCACCCTCACACCCATCTCATCGCCTGAGGTTAGCGAGTCTACGGCGCATGGTAGAATGCGTTTGATGGAGGTCTTCCTACAGTTACCGCTGAAACATGTCTGTTCAGAAAATGCCTTGTGCTGCTCCAGTTCTCTGAACTTTTCTATACTGGCGACGAGTGTTTACAAACAAAAGAAGAAGAAGAAAATAAAAAAAAAGTTGGATATGCTAACAGGCACTGTGATAAGCAGGTGGTTCTGCTGCGCGGCCTGGCTCTGGATGGTGGCAAGACATGAAGCCACGGATAATTTGAATTTTCTAGGAAAAAAGTTCATTTCAACAGGTGCAATTTGTGGGTGCTATCTTGCCATTAGAAGGCGTTACCTACAGTAACTTACCTATAATAAGTAACTCTCCATAGTTAAGTAGGAGCACAGGCTATGCCGTCCCCTGAAAGGTGCCAGGATAGGAACGTGGTGTTGTTGTTTCTTACCATGTGTTTAAAGGCGACGTGGTGTGGGGCTTGCTTCATGGGTGTCTGACCTCCTGGTCAAGGGGCTCTACGTCACTGTCTTCCTAGAGATATGTAAACCGAAGACCCAGCACTCTGGTGCTGCTGTGTGTTCTGTCCTGAAGGAGGTGGCTGCATACATCACGTGCACACGTGTCACGTGGACCCAGTCCATTTCCCAAACCCAAGACCAAGCGTGGAGTGATCGCTTCTTCCTCCATGGTATGAATTTCCTGTGCTTCTTTTCCTTTCCTCTTTGCCAAAAATTGAAAAAAAGCTCATGATAGCGTATTTTGATTTTTATTAGTCCATGAGCCAAAGAAAACAGAGAAACAACAACTAGAGAGAGGGGTGTGGGGTGCAATCACGGAATCTTCTCACTTCGGAACATGTTCTGAGCTTTTTCAGTTTTGCTTGAAAATCCCCAAAGCTTCTGAAAGCCCCCTCCTCTCCGGGCAGCAGCGGCCCATGCCGGGAAGGCCGCTGTGCAGCTGGGGCTCCCCTCCGGTTTGGAAGCAGGTATGTCACAGAATCGGACTTTGTGGAGCCGTCTCTTTTCCGCTTTGCTCCCCCAGCATCACGTCTTATTCCCCTGGCCAGAAAGAGGCTGTTGCCAAGCTTCTGAAATTCTGGCAGAGTGTCCCAACCAGAAAAAATCATGCAAAGAAGTCTGAACCCCTCCTCAACAGGCCAAAGCTGGGTGGACAAGCCATTACACACTCCTGCCACAACGGAGCTGCCGGCTGCCATGGCTTCCCAGCCGGGAAGGACTGTGACCTCTCAAACCATGAGCCAAATAAGCCCCTTTGCCCTTCACCAGCTTCTATTCAGTATTTGGTCACAGGAATGAGGAAAATCATTAACCCACCACACGAGGAAGGATAAATACACGAATCCACACTCTCAAAAATTTTGAGGGGGTGAGGATATGGCTTAGTTGATGAAATACTTGCTGTACAAACATGAGAACCTGAGTTCGGATCCTGGGAACCCACATAAAGAAACCTAGGCATGGTAACAGCAGTCTATAATTCCAGCTCTGGGGAGAAAGAGACAGATCCTGTTCGATGTTTTATTAAATGAATGTAGTTTTTTTTTTCTGTAGGATCTCATATCTCTAGGGAAGATTAATGAGATGTGTACTTTGAAAGAATATGCACTGGTAACTTATATTTAATTACTAAGACATTGCACGGTGTTTATTGTTCTCCTGAGCTGACATTAATCCATTTAGAATGGTTGCAAACTCAATTTGGACCCTCCTTGTGCCTTTGGTACTGAAGGAAGTATTCGTGGCTCGTGGTCACAACACAGCATGCATGTGCTATCTGTGCTCCTTCACATGTCTTGGTGCCATTCTTATTAAAATTTGTAGCCCTTGATTCAGGCTCAGAAGACATTTCTTCTTTTGTATAATTTAATCATGGGTTCTAGCTTGGAGCCCTGGAGCCCTGGAACCCTGGAGCCCTGGAGCCCCAGAGGGTTTCAGCCTCCATACAATCTGCTCTTCAGCCTAGACCTGGAAGTCTTAGGCCTTCATACAATCTACAACATTAAACCTCTGTACAAGCTAATCAGCCTTTGAGACTGCTGACTGAGACACTCTGACTAGCTCCTTCTGAACTCTGATTCCTCTGGTTCAACTCAACTCATTCATTGTTTTAGCCCAAATTCTCCTCCAAGCTGCCTGGTTCAAACTGACCTTCTGAGCCAGCTTACTGTTTCTGTCTGAACTCTTCTGACTCTGACTGACTCTCTGACTACCTCAGACTGAACTGCTCACTCTTCCCATATGATACTGACTTCTTCAGCCTCTGAGTCTCTCTTCTTCTCTGCCTTATCCCCAGTCAGTCTGCTTCACTGCCTCTGTGTTTTGACCCCCTGTCTGCCTCTTAGACTGCTCACCTCATACTACCTGACTGTAACTGACTCTGCTCTGAGCGGAGAGTCCACCTTTCTATTCTGAGAGTTGGGAGTGTCCTCACTCTGACTCACTCTGCTAACTCTTCCTCTGATTTGTCATTTTGTTTGCCCTTCACTGACTCATCTCAGATGTCACTTCTTGTGTGACACTGACTCTTTCTGAACTCTGTTTCCTATGTCTGCTTCTCCACTCTGTTTCTGTCTTAGGGATTAAAGGTGTGGACCACCACTGCCTTCTGAATACTGGGATTAAAGTTATGTACCAACATTCTTTTCTACATTCCATCTGGACCACACAGGCCTCTGAATGTGATTCCTTCATATAGACTCCTGGAATATATAGACCCTAGCTTTCACACACACCTCTTCCTCTACAAAAATTTCACCCATAAGCAAAATAAAAAATTAGCATAGAAGTAAGTTAGAGGCCACAGTGTTCAGCCAACACAGGCACACCCAACGGCTCCCAGGGCTCCAAGCAGCGACTGTCCCTGAGGTCATAGGTCACTGGGCCTGACAGATGATGCAGGATGTAGGTTACAAATTGCTTCTTGGCCTGTGCACAATTAGTTGAGTTCACTTGAGCTGGCCTTCCAGTCTATAGGTAGATGGGACATGATGCTCTGGAATGGTTTAGCTCCATTTACATTATCTTCCCTGACACTCAAGAAAAGGACACTCAAGATTGCTTATTATTTGGCAGCAAAAATCTGAACGCTTCTTATGACACCAAGCTGCAGCCAGAGCTCTGCACCAACACAGCTACTCTCCTGAGTTAGGGGTGAAACGATGACGTGACTTTAGTCTCTGCCCCTTCGCCATTCACCCTCTTCCTTGCAGCCGACTCAGCACCATGAAGAGTAGATTCCAGTGCACTCAAAGCCTATAGCACGGGAAGCTGTTTGCAATTATTACTTACAGAAGGAATATCATTTATATAAACATTGCTCAGGTAGTATGATATAATAATTGTTTTTCTGTAAGAGAACCCTAAATCTTTAGTGAGCCTTAAATTCAGTTCTTTCTGTGAAAGCTAAGTGTCAAAACTCTTCTATTAGCGAACCGGCAATGAGTTGAGAGACTCATTGTCACAGTTGGTTGTGTTCAACATATAATTCATCCATGAATAAATTTCTATCCAACCAGGCCTTCTTGGTTTATGCAATTTTTTAGCCAAACATCAAGTCAACAAACACCCCCACCCCATCTAAAATAGTGAAGCTTTAATAGTGTAAATTCATAATGTAAGCACTAATAATTTTATTTCTGTAATTTAATAAAGAGGAAACATACCCTGAAGGCCTGGAGCCTTAGCATTGCAGTGTAAATGAGGTTGATGTTTTCAGGAGCCTATTTAAAATTAAGATCCTTAGGCCTCACTGAGTCTGCATTGGTAGTTTAACTTCCTGGCCAGCTAAAACAATTGGTCCTTCTCTTGAATATGTTCCTTATTGTCGAACATGGGATCCCGAGCTCAGATGTTACTAGGGTAGGCCCTAAGTCAGAGTCCTGATGTGTTTCTGCAACTACTTGCAAGGTTTATTCAAGGCGAGAAAAATGCGAAAGAGAGTTAGATCCATCACACAGACACTTGAAAGGACAAGCTGCACTCTGAAGATAACTGAGGAAGAATTAGTTTGTCTTTTCCAAATTATGTGGACAGCTACTTTGGGGTGTCATCGTGCAACTGTCTTGAGTGACTATAAACTGTGGATCTGAATGAACTCTGGGGTGAGAATGGGAACACTTGATAGGGTCGGACACCAGTGCCATTGGTGAAGAAAATGGTGATTGCCTTCATCACCGACCTCCTGGCTTGGGGAGAATAGGCCCGTGCCTTTGGGGAGAGTTGAAGTGTTGCAATTGCCCAGAGGGCAATTTGTCCCTTGCCTCTGAATGTGACATTGAACCTCCACCTCCTGAAACTGATGCTCAACACAGGAGATGTGCTGACGGACAACCTTGGTCAAATTCACACATCACAAAATGTCATTCCCAATTGAAAGGGAATTTAACAGATGCCAACCTTCTAGAAGTTTCTAAACACTGGCCTGACGCATTCATCTTTTTTTTTTTTTTTTTAAAGCTAACTGACCTTATTTTGGGTTAGCTCAACTGGCAGTGTGTGGGCAAGACATCCAGTCAACAGAGGTATCTGAGAAGCAAGAAGCCCTGGGCCAGGGCAGAATGCGCTCTGGTCTCCCCTCCTTCCCAGCACCCGTGTTTCCAGCTTTGCCATCCATGTGTCTCCCCACAGCAACCTGCAGAGCTCACGGAAGGAAAGGAGCAGAAACAAACCGGCTCCTGTCGTCTCTGTTGACTTTTCACTTAGTAGACTACTTTATGGATTAAAAAACTTTTTCCCTTCCTTCTTGTACAGCAGCGCTCACCGAAGCTTAGCCAATAGATGGTATCGTGCCTTCCCAAGTCTATGCCATGGGCGGCCTATGGAAGCATATCTGTTCGAGGCATTCATGCAAATTATTACTTATTGCCCTATATGCTCATAAATTAATAGCTTCTCTGTGGATGAAAAACAGGAATTAGACAACCATTAAGGTTGAACAATGTTTAAAGAATATTAAATATTAATATATGAAATGAAAAAATATTGTGAACGATATCAGCAGATACGGCAAAGCACGACAAGCCGAACCTGAGAATGCAAATAATGAGAACATGTTTTCAGCCAGATACTCTGGGTGGTTTATTATTCAAATTAAGTCTGATCCCCCCCTTTCAATAAAAACAAAACCAAGTATTAGCTGCTGTTGTCGTATCGTGTTGAGAGTTTATTTTCATACTCAGAACAAAAACAAATTTAGTGGAACAAACCAACAAGGTCTGGGTTATTTTGGTCACCATGCTTGAGGGAAGAGTTTTCTTTGCAATATTGAAAATGCATAGCATAGATATTTAGAAAACACACTTTTATGAGTCTCGGCTTTTTTGGCTTTTTTTTTTCCCTTTAACACCAGTGTGTCCTCAAATTCCTGTGTAGCGGAAGGTGTGTGCCGGTGACTGCCTGCCAGACACTGCAAGAAGGGATTCAGGCGGAGACACCTCTGGGAGGGAGGCTGCAGCAAGCTGCTCTTGGGGTGGGGTGGGGCAGGAGTGGCCACTAGCCATTGGAGGTGTCAGAAAAATGCTCTCATGACTAAACGCCCACCCTAAGAACCCACCGTGCTCCCACGAGGGCAGATTAGACACCTAGGCATTGATTCAGCGCGTGACGAGCCTCAAAGACTAGGCACTGCGATCCACTCTGGGAAGGGGTTGTAAAGTCTTACTCGAGGAACTGCTCTCAGCTGATTGCTGGTTTATTATACGGGACAAGAGCAAACACAGATGACTGCACAGAAGTCTCTGGACCCCTCTCGATTTTAAACACAATTGTGATGCTCCTATCTGCTTTCTCATTGAGCAAAGAGAAAGCAAACATTCAAGAATCTTTGTGAGTCAATAGTGAAGTTGGAAAGAGCACCCACCGACTTTCAGCTTTCATCTTTACTTCTAGAAATTACTCTAACGCCATTGGCACTGTGGAGACATGAGAAATTGTAGTTAACAAGAAAAGAGGAATCCGTTGGCTTAATTCTGCACAGCTGATTTGGAGCATCTTACTCAATGAAGTCATGGAATGTACACGGTGCCCATCACGTCCTGTATGCTTCATACGTCATGGTGGACGGAGCTTAAAGATCGGAGAGTAAAGAAACAGGTTGAGGAATAATTGTAGAACACCAGGCCTGTGAAGACAACAGTTACTAGTTAACGACAAACAAATCAAAGTCAACAGAAACAGAATGAAGCAGCAGGTACATGTCCACACTCGGATGTTTCTGTCTTCTCCCTCTGGGTAGCGTGCTCCTTTGTAACTATCTCTTGATTCACGGCTATAAAGAGAACCCCAGAAAGCAATAACCATATTGCTTGCTTAAGTTTTGTATGGCCAAGGTCGTACATAGTCGATCGTGGTAAACAGGGAGAAAAACACTCACCCGGCCTAGTTGTGCACCTGTGAATTTGCTAATTATGCTGAAAATCTCCAGACTGGAGTTTACTTCACAGGGAAATATGGTAAACTCGACTGGGTCTCTTCATCCCGAAAGCCCATATTTCTTTCTGTTCTTCTTTTAGTCAATGAGACAGAGATACCTTCAGTTCTCAGCTTACTTTCCAAGGTTTCTAAAAAAGGCTGGTGGGCCTGGCTTGGATGCAGAGTCAGGATTCTCTCAACCATCTTCCATTAAAAAGAATGACACCAATGGACATGCTAACTTAGAAGGGAGAAACCGCACAGGCCTTTACCCCAGACAGAGACCTCCAGGCAGCCAAAGAATGCCAACAGCAGGAGAAAAAGTCTTCCCTGGGAAAGAATCCCCTAGTTGTTATCAATAAGTGGTCAGCCCTGGAATCATACACATGGAGTAACATTATACAGACAGAGAAGATTATATTTATCTGTTTAGGAATGTGTGTGTAACAACAATTAAAGAGATGGAGACCATGATTTTAAGAGGAAGCAAGGGAAAGGTATGTGGTAAAGATTGGAGGAAGGAGAGGGTAGGGACACACACACACACACACACACACACACACACACTCTATGCAGACACGCACTCTGTGCAGACACGCACTCTGTGCAGACACGCACTCTGTGCAGACACGCACACACATGTGGTGGTGGTTGTGGTTAGTTGTGGCTGGAGTGAGAATGGCCACCGTAGGCTCCATGTTTGCATGCTTGGTCCCTGTTACTGGAGCTGTCTGGGAAGGGTTAGAAGGCAGGGACTTTTTGGAGAAGGTGTGACACTGGGGGGTGGGGGGTGGACTTTGAGGTTTCAAAAGACTTGTGCTATTCTCCTCCCCTCTCCCCTCCCTGTCCCTCAGATCAAGACGTAAGCTTTCAGCTACTGCACCACCGCCTTGCCGGCCCGACTGTTGCCATGTTCCCACCGACACGCTCATGGACTCGCCCTCTGGAACTGTAAGTCCTAAAGAGTCTCTTCTGCAGCTGCTTGGTCACGGTGTCTTATCACAGCAGTTAGGAAAGTACCAGGAGCCGGGCCTCGGGCCTACACATACAAATGTGCACACATCGAAAGACAAAACAGAACAGAAACCAACCGACCAAACAAACAAAGAAACCATAAACATGGGGGAAGATTTCTGACATCAACTGTGGTAGCAGGTTATAAGGTTTCTGCTAATTAAAAAGAAGCTTGGAAATCATTTCTTTAGATAAGAGAAGGAAATCCATCCCCCCCCCCTCTCTCTCTCTGTGTGTGTGAATGTCTCATTTTTCTCTTATGTCTACATGCCCAAGTAGTTGCACTAATGGAAAGATTAAGAATTCTTCTGTTTTCTCACTTTGGCCTTAACTCTGGTCCAAGAGACATTTTGGGGTCACTGAAGGACCAAGCTGCTTCACTGTTTACAGAAAAAAAGCAAAGCCCTCTGGGAACTCACCACCCAACTATAGTAATAGTCCTGCAGAGTCCTTGAAGGTCACTGACAGCGGCTCAAACAGGGTGATGGTGGAGGAGGGGATACTTCAGACCATGGGCGTTTGAGTCTTTGCAGGGAGACAAGAGGAGCTGTCTCCGTGGGTCCTGTGGGAGAGAGACAGGTTCATTAGGGTGTCAGAGATCCCTGGAAGAGCCTCAGCTCTTGTCTAAGTTTTGCCACAGGGCAGGTCTCCTAGAACTGCCTCATTTACAAACAAGACTTTCAGGATGACGCTGAAGGCGGTCATGTGACTCCTGTCCTCTCTAGGATGTCACTTGGAGTTAGTAGTGTCATCTCTGGGGTCTAGCAGATGCCTAATGAACAGATTTCAGCAACAGGTGAAACACAGGCGCAGGCTCCCGGGCATGCAGGGCTTGCCTTCTGTGTTTGCATTGCTCTCTGTGACTCCGCAGACGCACTGCAGGGAGCCGCAATCATCCCATTTTCCCTTTCTCTTCTCTCATTACAGTCATTATTGCTCACAAAAGGCTGCGTACAAACAGCCAGCGATTGTAATTTCTGTGCATCCTGCGAGGAAATTAACACGAGGAGCTGCATTGAGGGGTGGGGGTGGGGAGTAGGGTGGGAGGAACTGCTTTGTCTGCTCATGGCCCAACTTTTCCCAGATGTCCAAGCAGGGTCGACCTTGGGCAGCTTGGGAACGTGAAGTCACTCTTTTCAAATTAAAGTCAAATAGAGGAAGCAGTCTTGGGAGGAGACTGGGGTGGCTTCTGAATTTTGAGTGACCACCGAGATGGCACAAAGGAGGTGGCAGCTTCAAGACCACTATGGAGCAGACATCGGCCAGGTACAAGCTTAGAGCTTCCCTACGGGCAGGAGCCTGCCTGTTGCTGAGCTCTGAGTGGATTCTCTCCCCAGCCTTCCCTTCGATCCTCTCCATCACTGGCCTCCAAGTACCGTGAAGTCAGGTCCGAGTGCTCTGGACCTAACAGGCTGGTGTGAGGAATGTTTAGCAACAGAAATAAATATTCTCTGGTAACAAGTTGAAGAAGAGGTCTCTGTCATCTTTCCTCCCTCTCTTTCTCTTTCCCTGCTGTGTGTGTGTGTGTGTGTGTGTGTGTGTGTGTGTGTGTGTGGTGCACATGCACACCGGTATGCTTGTGTTAACTATAGAATGGTTTCTCAGACACCGCATTTTTTGTTTTTCCAGGCTAGTCTGGCTGGCTGTGGAGCCCCAGACGCCTTTAGCTCTGCATCTCAAGCATCGCAGTCTCACACACACACACACACACACACACACACACACACACACACACTTGCGCGTGCGCCCAGCAGCACCAAGCCTGGCCTTTACGTGGGTGCTGGACGTGGTGCTCAGGCCCTCACCCTTGAGCGGACAGCGCTCTGCCACCTGCGCCGTCTACCCAGCCTCTCGGTTATCAGATTCATGACAGTTTTTGCTCCTCTTTTTTTTTTAAGTCTTAGATCTGTATTCTCTGTTACAGTGGCCTGGCTGTTTACAGATACATTAATTTGAACTTAAATTAATTCTTAATTTTGGTTCTTTCATCCGACTAGTCAAGTGCTCAGTGGTCACTCCGGGCGGAGTAGATCTCGATGTACATGGAGCAGTGAAACACTGAAGAGGAGATGGTTTTCCAGTATTTTTCGTTTTTAAATATAATTTTCTCTCACCTCCAGCAAATGCTCCCCTATCCGTGCTGAGATAGAAAACTGTAAACTCAGTGGGCCTCACACAGAAGGAAGGCAGGAAAGAGGGAGGGATACTTGCTGAGACAGGGGTTCGGGGGGATGAAGGAGGGGAATGGGGGTTGGGTAAGATTCATTATACTAATGTATGAAATTGTCACACAACAAAACAATGAAAAATACAATATCGGAGTTTACCTTTTTAATAATAAAAGGTGCCTCGCAGTCAGCTCACAACATCCGCACACACGGAGCAGTCAGCTCTAAAGAGACACTAGACACATCTCCAGCACACCATGCAGTGGTGCCTTAGCCAGGACGAAGGTTCCCTGGAGCACACACCTGATCGACACCCAGCTTCCTTGTGTGGCAGCATGTGTGCAGGGTGAGATCTAACAGATCTGGCCGAGCACGAGCATCAAAGATGTCGGCTTCAAGGACCCTCAACTCTCACCAGGTCAGTCCCCAAGACACATAGCAACCCCATGCTATGTCCTTGCAGAAGGATGTGCAAACCCTTAACTGTTTTAAAGCAGGTCGCCCGGTCAGGAGCTTCAGGACACACCCTGGCCTCCGTCGGATGGCACACTCCACAAAGCTCTTCTTCCTCCCTCCTAGCTTCCTTTGACTGTATTTTTTTTTTTAAATTCTGACTTCATCATCACAACGAGGCCGGAGGCCCACGATTATCCAAGCCACCTTCCAATTCACCAGCATCCCTGGTGTTTTGCATAGAATTCAGGACAATGCTGCGGGCTGAAAGTGTACCAGAAATTTATACAGCATCGTAATGTTCTCCTGATTCCCCAGGGGGCTCTGTTGATTGGAGTGCGGATCCTTTTACTTTCTGCAGATATCGGGGCTTTTTTCCCTGTGTTGGAGAACTCAGAGCGAGGTTTGTTTCAGAAGAGAATAAGCACACAGAAGAGTCTTTCTTGCAGCGAATCCAAGACAGAAGCTTCTTTTCTTGCCTCCAAGAAGAATACGTTCAAGAGAATATTCGCAGGAGGTGTTGCCAGTGGCTTTTGTTTTTATGTTGCTCCAAACTAGCAAGTGACATTTTAGTATAGAGGATGAGTGTTTCCATGGCGTTGGGCCAGAAAGGGAGAGTTGTTCTAGAGTGAACCTTCTCAGAGGAAAACACAGAAGCCCCAGTTCTGCTCTGCCCTTGGAGTCTGATGGTGTGTGTGTGTGGGTGTGGGTGTGTGTTGTGGTTAAAAAGCAACATATCTTAACCCATTTGTGACATATAAAACTTTTATTTACCAGTATTGAGTGTGTGTGGTGTCTGGTGGGGAATGTATGTGTCATAGTGTGCATGTGCCGGACAGAAGACAGCTTGTAGAGCAGCTCTCTTTCGTCTTTATGTGGACTCCAGGGATGGGACTTGGGTTGTGAGTCTTGGACAGAAAGCGTTTTACCCACTGAGCCACCTTGCCAGCCCATCCTAACCATTTTTAATTGCCCAGTGAAGCTGTTCCCCGTAGCACCATGTCCTCAGGATTAATTGGTGTCGTTCTTGATCTCAACAGTGACCTGTCTGGCTTTATGTCACATTTCCCCCTTTCACTGCATTCTCATGAGTAGGGTCCCACTGGGCCCTCTGTGAAGAGGGCAGGGCAGAGGGAATTCACTTTGATTTAGACACGAGATAACTAGTTGCTTCCAATAAGCTGTTAAAAGATCTTGTGGCCCAAAGGCTACCATTTTGTGACTGCTTAACAGAAGTCTTAGCTGCAGTGGAGCTCTTCCCCTTTAAATAATGTTTAGCTGCTCAGCTATGAATTTTAAAACCTTCTCTTTCCTTTTGAGACCGGGTCTCACTGTATAGCCCTGGCTGTCCAGGAAGTGGCAGGATAGACCAGGGTGTCCATAAACTCACAGAGCTCCACCTGCCTCTACCTCCTTAGAGCCGGTATTAAAGGCAAGTAAGAGCACACTCAGCCTTTCAAAACCAAACTTTCCATTTCACTGTCTGGCACAGGGTTTTTCCCCTTGGATTTAAGCTCCAGATAGAATTTACCCTCAAAGAAAGAGAAGTAATAGAATAATCTTAAAACGATATTATACCAAAGATAGTTAATATCCTTAGAAAGGAAAAGAAAATGTCAGTTTTAATAGAATACAAGTTATGAACGAACCAAAATGGGCAAAGGGGAATAAAAACAGTGAACAAAATACCCTGCTGCAAATCCTGAATATAGTGTGTAGCAGGTTGCATTGCCAAGATGTCTGTCCTGGGCAGCCTTCCTTGTGATTGGATGCTGCATGGACTTCTGGGAACAGCTCAGGGATAAAAGAGGCAGTGGCGGTTGGAACTGCCAGTCAGTGGCAGAGGACACTGATGGGAAGGCCTGTACAGGACAGTTAATAGAATAAAAGATTGTAGAAGTTAGTCCAGTTCTCCAGGTTTAGACGGATAAAGGCACCCAGATGAGTCTGTAAAGATTTCTTCCTTTCTCTCTTTTCTATCCTAATCTTGTATAGCTGGGGGTTTAAAAAGCTCCAAGTTAAGAATCTGTCTCAGTAGCAGTGGGAGCAGAGGAGGAGAACCTGGAGTTGGAGTTCAGTTATAATGAAACAGTAACAGTTACAATTGGCTCCAAACAAATAAGGTTTAAGATCCCAGATACAGCGTCAGAAAACAGACGAGCTGAAAGGAAAAATGAACACACGCCCCATCCCTAACCCAGAAGCTGCCTCCAACTGATAACCACTTGCAAATGAAAATTTAGTTTCCTCCAAGGTAGTCTCATTGAGAAAACAACCTGCTCTCAGGGCAGGCTGCGTACCCAGCAGTGATGGCCGCCAGGAAATGAACTCAACAGCGTCTCTGGAGGTTCCCTGTCTCATAATGTTGTGTCGGGGACTTTTCCTTTCCTTTTTCTCTTTTTGATTTTTTAAATTTATCTTTTAAAATTTTTTATCATTTATTCTTATCCTCTCTTTCTCTCTAACCCTGTAGGTCCTTCACACAAATATTGTTGCTTCTGGTTTTGTGCTTTTACAGGATTCCTGAGTGTGTGAACAAGTGGATCTGCACCTGTATCTGTCTCTTGCACCTTGGGAGGAGTCTTTTCCTTCTGTGGTTGGTTTTGTCTTATTCTGATACATTTGATATTATATTATATTATATTATATTATATTATATTATATTATATTATATTATATATAGGAAAGACAGAAAGGAGGTGGATCCGGATAGGAGGGGGTGGGGAGGAATAGGAGAAGGAGAGGAAAGGGAAACTGTGATCAGAATATATTATATGAAAATAAATTGCATTTTAAAACATTTGGAAACAGAAACTTTAAAAAAGTATTAACCAGCAAAAAAATTTAAAAGAAGTTCTTGTAGGAAAGGATCCATGTCAGGAACTCGGGTCTATGCGGAGAACGGAAGTAGGGGAAGCACCGACATGACAGTGAAATGGACGAGCTGGCCAGTTTTTTTCAACTTGATACAAGCTAGAGTCGTCTGGGAAGAGGAGACAACCGAGACACTGCTTCTGTCCAGGAGGCCTGTGGGCACACCTGTGAAGCATTTTCTTGATTAATGATTGATGTTGGAGAGCCCAGGCCCCTGTGGGCAGTGCGTCTCCTGGGAAGACAGACCTGGGTTATATAGAGTCAAGTTGAGCAAGCCAGTACTCAACGTTCCTCCATGGCTTCTTGTTGTCGGAATGGGTGCCATGGAATGGCAGTTGGCCAGGGGGTAGATGGACAATATTCGGCTTCAATAACGACAAGGAAGACACTCTCCATTATTCAAGCCTGATTTCTCCATGGCAGAAGGAACAGCCTCTGAACCTCTGGGTTGAACCTCTGGACAGAACCTCGGGTGCCAATAGTTGTTAGTCTGCCTTGCTTGGGTTGATAAATAACAAGATACAGTTCTCCAAGGCCCAAGTCAGAATGACCTAGGCAGAGGGCTGCAGTCTCCCTGAGCTGAGCCCTGGACTGCACTGAATTGCTAATGGAGCCCCTCAGCCTGATGACCCAGGTGATTTATTGATTGAAAACTCCACCTCCAGATACAGAGTCTTCTTTTGCATTAATGAATAGAATCCTACAATCCACTTCCCCAAATGCCAGGCAGCCAACCTGTTGCCACTAGGTGAAGTTCAAGACTGAGAGACATGAATGTTCCCAAATGCCCTCATTAGTCACTGAGGAGGGATTACAGAAATCCCTCTCATTAGCATTAACACAGACAGATGAAGAAAACAGAGGACAGGATAACCCAAGCAACAATTGTTTAGGCAATAACCGGTTCCTCAGGCTAACCTTCTTTCTGCATTCCAAAAGCTTCACCCAGAAAGCCTGATCACACAGGCCATTGAAGGTGATCCTTACTAGATCAGACATGGGATAAGGATGAAGCCTGTGTCTTCTTCCCCATCTCAGTGCTGAGAGCCCTCCCCTTTCACCTTCTCTTCCACAGTTCTCTGAGCCCTGAGGGGAGGGGTCGAACAAAGACATCCCATTTAGGACCGAGTGTTCCACAGCCTCCTATGAGACATACCTGAGTGTGCGTAGCGTCGCTTCAGGGCCTGGGTCCTGCACTGAACGAAGTGAGAGAATGAGATGAACACGAACGTGCATGCATTAATTCACTGGTCTCTGCTCCAGCCTTGAATGTCTGCTTAATGATAGTCTGTAGCTCGGACCTGTGGACCAAATGGAGCCTTGGTCCCTTAAGTTGCTCTTGTCAGGGTGATTATCACCTGACAGGACACAGGACTGAGTCAGCAGGAGTGGAGAGACTGGACTTTACCTACATTGTCTTCAGACACACATAACTCAGGTGAGCCATGAAAAGAGCATCAGACAAATTCAAGGTGAGGGACAACCTAGAAAACAACCAATGCTCTCAAAGCTGTCAATGTCAAGGAACCCTGAGAAGTTGTGACAGTTGAGGGGGCCTCAGGAGACCTGACTGAGCATGTTAAGATGTCCTGGCTAGGAATCATTATAGAGACAACGTCAGGTGACAATGAAGCCAATCCGATGGGAGTGTTGGCTTTACTTTCAGTTTCAAATTTAATTAATAAAATCAGTAGTTGTGGTAGCTCTCCCATACCCTGTAAGATGGTAATCAACTGAATGTTGAGGGCTGTGAGCTCGGAGCTCTGACTGCAGGAAAGTGGGCGAGGGGCTGGGAAGAGCAGGAGGTAGAAGAGAACGTGAGGAATCACACAGAAAAGAAATGTTTTATCCACACAGACTCCTGGGCCAGCAGATGCTGGCAGGTACATAGTGGTACATGGGAACACACAGGCCGGAATGGAATTACACAGAGACCAGCACACAGCCTGCACAGGGCAGACACGTGGGAACACACAGGCTGGAATGGACACACACAGAGACCAGTGTATGGCCTGCACAGGACAGACACACAGGCCAGCAGATAGATGCAGGCAGGCTGGTAAAGGCAAAGACTTTGAACATAAGGTCAGATTTATACAAAACCTACACAAAAATGGCATTCTGGTGAAAGAAGAATAGTTATATAACGGATTACATCACTGTTTACTTTTGGGTTCCTTAAATGTTCTGGTGTGAGGAATTTTGCGGTGACTCGTAGCTCCCATTCCGACTCCTGCCAAAGTTGTCCATCCCAAATTGTCTAAACGTAAACTGGCCGTGTGGGCCTCTGCTCCCTGTGGAGGCTTATGAGAGCCTGTATTATTTCTGCAGTGGTTTTGAGAATCTACTACTAGTTAAAAGTTTATTGATAAAATCCAAAAGCCCAGTTACATGAAAAAGCAGATGCACGGATACAGTAGCATAATGACCAACAGAGTTATACAAGAATTGCCAAGTGTGCAATCTGGACACATGCAACTGACAAGAGACATAGCTAAGATGATAAAAGATTTAAAAATATAGAAGAAGCTACAACTATGCTATAACAAAAAGAAAAGTGCTATAGTAGTAAAAAAAAAAAAAAAGGTCAGATTAAACATGACTTATAGTAGGAAGCCAGAGCAGCACTCATCAGGGCGGGGCAGACATGTGCTAAAATAGGGGCTGGGGGCGGCCCAGTGGCTGAGTGCACTCGCTGCCCTTAGAGAGCGACCTGGCTTTGGTTCCCAGTACTGCACTGCAGCTCATAACTGCAGTTCCAGTTCCTGCGGATACAGCATCCTCTTCCGGCCTCTGTGAGCAGTAGGCACTCATGTGGCACACATACATGCAGGCAACCACACACACACACATACACACACACACACACACACACACACACACACACACACACACACACACACACACACACATACACACAGGCAACCACACACACACACATACACATACACACACACACACAGGCAACCACACACACACACATACACATACACACACATACACACAGGCAACCACACACACACACACATACACACACACACACACACATACATGCAGGCAACCACACACACACACATACACACACACACACAGGCAACCACACACACACACATACACACACACACACACACATATACATACATGCAGGCAACCACACACACACACACATACACACACACACACACACATACACACAGGCAACCACACACACATACACGCAGGCAACCACACACACACACATACACACACACACACACACATACACACATATACATACACGCAGGCAACCACACACACACATACACGCAGGCAACCACACACATACACGCACGCAACCACACACACACATACACGCAGGCAACCACACACACACATACACGCAGGCAACCACACACATACACGCACGCAACCACACACACACACACACACTAAAAATAAAATCTTAAAACAGAAAAATGTGTCAATATATAAAACTTTAATAATTAAAAAATGTTATTTACTGAGCACAAAAGCAAAAGCTGAAAAAAATTAGGAAAATGGGCAAATCCATAACTACAGCAGGGGATGTTCATAGATCTTTCAGAAGTTATTAATTGAGTGGATAACAAATCAGACACAATAATAAGATTTGACTTCCAGAGTTAATAATATAAACAAAGAATCAGATACGTGATATTCTTTTGCAATTATATCTATAACTTTTAACAAAATTGAATCAATGCTAGGTCACATAGGAAGCATCGATTTTTTTTTAACTTCCATCCTAGCCAGGTATAGAGGTACATGTTTTACTCATGGTATGTCCAGGTTTATATACCACCCTGCATTTGCTCACAGTCACCCACACAAAGAGAGGGCAGAGTCTTAACACCTAGGATCTGGCTTTGGTTTGAAATTTAGCTCACTAGCATAAGATAGATCATAAGATAAGTAAGCTTTATCTGTGCTTTCTTTTCTTAAACATGTTCACAGAAATCTTTATTGGGGAATTATAATTAATTCCCCAATAATGGTTGAACACACTGTAGGCATAACTAGAAACATTTTTTTTTTTTACCAACTTCATGTGGAGGAACATTTAATTCTTTAATATGTCAGCATGGCTGCGCTAGGGTAGAAAGAATGTTAGTACACACCTTTAATCACAGTACTCAGAAGGCAGTGGTAGTACAGGCCTTCAATCCCTACGACAGAAGCAAAGGATGAAGCAGAGATAGGAAGCAGTGCTCAGAAAAGACTCAGTGTCAGACAGGAAGTTACCTACGAGATGAATCTGAGTGAAGAGCAGGCAAAGTGACAAATCAGAGGAAGACTTAGCAGAGTGAGTCAGAGTGAGGACATGCCCAATTCTCATGATAGAAAAGCAGACTCTCAGCTCAGAGAGTCAGAGGATAAGGCAAAGAATCAGTCAGATAACACAGAGGCAGTCTGAAGCAGTCTGAGTCAGTCTGAGGCAGAGACACAGAGGTAGTATGGCAGAGGGAGTCAGTATCAGATGGGAAGAGTGAGTCAGTTTGAATTCAAGCAGAGCAATTCAGTCTGGGGCAGTCAGAGAATCAGCCAGAGTCAGAAGAGTTCGATCAGAAGCAGTCAGCTGGCTCAGAAAGTCAGCTTGAACCAGGCAGCTTGGAGAAGAGTTTGAGCCAGAACAGCAAGGTCAATACAGCTCTGAGTTCAGAAGGAGTTAGCCACAGTGAGTCGGTCTGCAGTAAGTCTCCGAGGTTGAAAGGTTCCAGGTTTAGGCTTGAAGATTAGAGTGTACTGAGGCTGAAACCCTCCAGGACCAGGAGTTGAGTTAGACAAAGAATAAACTGCTTTTACCTGAATCTTCCACTAGAACTTCACATAGATGTCTTACACATATGTCAAATAGTCATCACAATGTTCACATGCCTTCTGGACTGTTTTACAGTGACCAAGCTTGTTAGAGTAAAATGCCAATCTGCACATGCTCTTTTTATTTCTATATTTTCTGACCATGCTTCAAAATAGAATAGTAACTCTGAGAAAAAGTAGCATACCTTTTATGGCTGCCACTAGGGTCCCTGTGAGATACATCTTTTCGTATAAAATTAATCCTAGAAAAATACATGTAAAACTTGGAGCGGAAAATAAAATAAAATTTCTCTAAGGCAGAATGTACCTAAATTCTTTTGAGTGTTCCATGTTTGCATTCAAGGTCATTCCTGAAACTATTCAATAGAAATCTCCCAAGTGAAGCACAAATTTTAAATAGTTGTCAAAATGTACTTGCACTAACATTGTGCAACGTGGGGAGAAGAACTTGGCAAACACTGCTCTGGGGATGTAAAACAGCGAACACAGAAATCCTTGGCAAGTCACAGGTCTCCTTTAGACCGAGTCATCCTGAATTTTATAAGTAAATAGGGGTGCTGCCAGTTGGCCAGCAAGTGGCTTCGTAATATGTTGGCAGGGAATCTTGCGTGTCCCAGAGCCTGGTGAGATGTGGATAAGGGGTGGATGTTTGCAGAACGCTTCTCACTAGTTCACGGGTCTGAAAGGAAAGAAGCATAGGAGTCCTCTGCAACTGGGAACATTATTATTTAGAAAAGCGTATTATCAAATTCTTATCTCATGCCTTGTCATCTTCAAACACAAACTCATTCTTACACTTATTTGGGAATTTTCTGAACTTGGCCATTGCACTTGTAACAGTAAATTTGTTTTAAAAATGAACCAGGAGCCTTGGACCACATCCTGCTGGATCCCTTATCGGGTGATGCTGCCTCTTCTTTTTTCTCTGATATCTTTGGACCTATAGATCTAACACGGTGTGTCTCTGTCTGGGACCCTCAGAAACGTAATGCCTAGTGTGGGAAGCCTGAGGAGGCCTCTGTCATAATCTCATTGCTTTGTGTTTTCATTTTGATGATAAACGACAGGCCAGACTTTTTAAGAAGTCTGTGTTGTGGCAACCAGTATGCTTTCTATTACAGGTTCACAACCCTATTCCAGCGTAATAACCGGTTTCAGTGTTGGTAATTGGGATTTTGCTGTTTTTATTACTTTAGATTTATCACAGAATCGTAAGTATTAGGAAGTCCTGAAGCCATTCATTGCTGCAGGGGCTCAGCAAAGAAGACATGGAGGCATTTTCATATGTGGAAGCCCTGCCAGATCTCAACAGAGAGAACCACTGTCCTGGCCAGTGCCATATTCGATCGACAATGGAATCCCCAGTGTCTGAGCTCAGGTGTTTTTATTGATCTAGTCTCCTGGGGTGCGGATCATAAGCAATCAAACATTCCCCACAGAAATCCAACACCTGCAGACCATACCAAACACAAGACCTAGGTAGACCCTCACCCAACAGTACACAAAACAGTATTTTAAACACAGCTAAAAAAAACCAAAAACCAACAAAAAACAAAAAAACAAGACTTCCCCAACGTTTCCCCTTTTCTGTATAAAAAAATGCTTTACCTTTACAACACAATTTAACACTACACCAGCAAAACTATTTACAAGAGGAATAATCATGAGTTGCTAATCCACAGGACCAACTGATACCAAACATCTATCAAGCTTTTCACAATGTCTTTGGACAGCAGAAAAACATTATCAGTGTCCCATTATCTGAATTCACTCACAGTCTTCTGAGCTCCTCCAAAGGGCTTGGATCACTTACTTCTCTGGCTCTGCCCTCTGCAGCACACACAGCTTGTTTTCCAGGCTCTACTCCACTGCTGCTGCTGTTCTTGGAGGTTGTTCTATGGTATTAGCATATCAAAAACTTGTGGGGTCCCTTGTTGCAACTGGGCTGCACTTTCACCAATAGCCTCTCCTGGGCTCTCTTCATGGTGCCAAGCCTCAACTTCTCTTTATGACCCCTTCAATCTGGGCCTTCAACTGCTACTGAGGCTGCACCTTCACCAATGGCCTCTCCTAGGCTCTCTTCATGGTGCCAAACATCTTTATATGACCCCTTCATCTGGGCCTTCAACTACTACTGAGGCTGCACTTTCACCAATGGCCTCTCCTGGCCTCTCACAGTGTCAAGTCTCAGCTGCTCTCCAAAGACCCCTTATGCCTTCAAAACCAGCACCAGCTGGGTGACTCTTACAGTACCAAGTTCGGCTGCCAGCATGAGTTACAACCTCGCCTGTTCTGGAAGACAGCTTCTGTGTGCTGACCCTGAGGAAAACTTTCCAAATTTGAAGATAGAGTCTGGTTTGCTGGAAAAATAACTGGTCACTTTGTCAGCAGTGAGGGTTCTCATGTGTGGCGGAGTTCTTATCACTATCACCAGTGCCTGGACCACTTGTCTTTCTCTTAGTCAGGTTGGCAGTGGGGGAAAAAAAACTGGTCAGTTTAACTAAGCCAAGGCTTCCACAACAACAGGGGGTCTGGGCCAGTGGGAAGAATATCTGGTTAAAACAGTCTGGCAATTTGGCGTTCCTTCTCACCACCACTACGAGTAAACATGCACCTTTCTTCCTAGACCTCAAACACAAGAGCCACTTGGGCTTCACACACACACAGTATGCTCTGGTTTCCATTTCCAGTGCCCTGGCTGCCACCAGCAGCAGGAGGGAGAGTCAGCTCCATGATCAGGAATAGCCGTGGAAACTTTTCTCTTTCCCTGCTTCCAGCTGAACTCTGTTTTCAACATGAAGTGTTTTTCTCTAAAGGCCTCTCTTCTGTAGCTCTCACTTTTGAGCCCTTTCTCACTTAATTTTCACAATTTTCTCTTCATAGAGGCTTATTTCCTTTCTCTCTCTCCTCTTCCTTCAGGAGAGATTAATACCTTAATTAATTAATTAATACCTTAATCTCTATCCTCTGGTAGCTTCCCTGAGCGAATTTTACCAGACACTGTGAGGTCTGGAGTTTTTCTTCTCCTTTGCTTCCACGTTAATTAGCTGGCGTAATGTCCTGCCACGTGTTGCAGGTGTCATTTGTAGTAGTACAGCCACTGTGGGAGCTCAGCAAACAGGGCCAGGAGGCATTTTCATAACCGCAAACCCTGCCAGACCTCAACAGAGGGAACCACCGCCATGGCAAGCACCAACCTGGACAGTGGAACCCTGAGTGTTTCAGCTCTGGTGTTTTATTGACCCAACCTCCTCAGGTGTGGATCATAAGCAATCAAACATCCCCCACAGAAATCCAACACCTGCAGACCATACAAAACACGAGACCTAGGCAGACCCTTGCCCAACAGTGCACAAAACAATACTTTAAACACAGCTAAAAACAAACTTCCCCAACAAATTCCATTTAGTGTTGTATGTGCATATCTTATGACATCATCAACCAGAAGCGTGTGTCAACACCTGATGACCCAATTTGCCTCCCGAAAGCATCTGCACACTTAATCTTTAATAATTCTAACTTAAACTCCTCAATGAGCTGGTATAGCCTGTTGATAAACAGAATAACACATGGCTGCCCTCGCTGTGGAAAAAGTACAGAGGTTCCTCCAAAAATAAAAGCTAAGGCTGTTGGATGTGATCTAGCAAGTTCCTTTCTGGGTATGTATACCCCACAGAATTGAAAGTGTCTCAAAGAGATGCATTCTCATGTTAATTCTGGCGATGCTCATCACAGTCAAGACACAGAAGCCAACGGGCGTCGATGGATGCCAACGCAATGTCACCCGGCCTCCAGAAAGGAAGAGTCCTGCCACCTGTGACCCGTGGAGAAACTTAGAGGCAATTATGTTCTGTGGAACAAGCCAACCATGAAGGACAAATGCTACATGATGCCTTGCAGGAGAATGGGTTGCTGGGAGCGAGGAGGAGGGAGAAACAGGTTGGAAGGATATCCCAAAGGCCCACTGTGCAGTTCGGCAACTGCAGTATACAAATTCCGCATTCTGTACTTAAGACAGGCAATACGGGCTGTGTCTATAAGCATTCTTATCACATTCCCAAAATAATAAAAACCAGGGCAAGGGAAGCCTTCTGGAGATGATAAATATAATTATGATAGACTTTGGTGGCACATTCACGCTCATGTTCAAAGTCAAGTTGTGTGCATTGAGTGGGTATAGCTTTTTATATATAAAAATAACTTGATAATGCCGTTTAATAAGAACATTTTAAAAGCCAAACATCATGGCTGCCTGCATTCTAAGATGGGGCTATCTGTCCAGTAACTGAGTCAACACTGACCCCTGGTCCCCTTCAGCTCAGTGTGTCTGAGTTTGGCTCGGAATCCCTTTTCCGAGATAAACGTACCAGACCCCACTCTTTTCTCCTTTTAACGGAGAAAATATTTCACCTCTGTGTCCTGGATGTTACGATGTCACTGGGTGTTAGAATTTCAGCCACCACAACAGTGCTTGTGTGTGTATATGTGCATTTAAATAAATAGTTGCTTACGCCTGGATAGTTTTGATGCCAAAAAAGGAGAGGCAAGCACAGAAATACAGGAACCGTTCACAGCTCCCAAGGTCTTCTGCCCGTAAGTGGGCTCACTGGTGCTGTTTCTGCATCAAGTTTCCATGTGGGAAACAAACTCTGTCAGGCAGGATCGACACAGCCCTTCCCGACCAGGTTAGAATAACACAGGCAGTACCAACGAATGTACGGCATAGTGGATGGTTGCATTAACTGACTCTGTTACCTGAGTTGTGTTGCTGTGTGTGTGGTGTGTCTGTTAGATATATGTTAATTGACATGTATAAATATATACAAACATACAATTCTGTCATTCATTTGCAGACCTGAACTTGAGTTTTTTTTTTTTTTTTTTTTTTTTTTTTGTGAGACACAAGCAGATCCTTTTTCCATGGAGCAGACACTGAAAGAGAAGACTTTAGGAAGCAAAAGACGCATGATTCACTTTTTAAAAAATACCCCTCGCACACCCCCATTCTCCCCACCCCCCAGTGTGGCCACTGGACAGGCACAGTCCATCAAACAAAGTCTGTGGTGACTCAGCTCCCTTGAAGAACTTCTGGCAAGGCAACCTCAGAGTGGCTGGATTCCAGAGCGACTTGTCAGCGAGGGAGGGAAAGGTTCGCACCTGTTTCAGCGCGCTGACTGATGGGTATTCAAAAGCAAATCCAACAGTCACACCCACGTCAAGCCTCAGGGAAGCCAGATGAGTTCAGGGCCTGAGACAGTGTGTGCAGGAGGAGCCCATTCTCTTTCCCTCGTTCACCCTCCCTCGGTCTGCTTTCGCCTAGAGGAGTAAGAGAAGGAAGGAAGGAGTAATTGCGTTACGATGTAATGTTTGCGGATGACTGTGATTTTTTTTTTTAAGGCGAAGAAGAAGGCAGAAGAGGAAGGAGAAGGTCCCAGCCGGCTCTGAACGAGGCAAGCAGCCATCTGAATACATTGGTAATGCGAGTCCTGATTAGTCTGGAAGGCTGCCTACAGGTTAGCAGGCCTCATTTCCAATCTCTGACAGCAATATGTGCCGTTTCATGCTTCATCCTCGTTCTCCATGTTAACACAAACCGGGGTCACTCTATATATGGAAATCACTGTCTCCGGGGCAAAAAAATTAAAAAAGGTGAGATTGCCGCTTTAACCTCGCTGGCCTCAGAAAATATGTTTTAGTCCGATACATTATACTAGTAGGAATTATTTATCAAGAAGATACAAGCTTGATATTTCAGAAATAATGAGATGTTCAGGTTTTGCAGCTGAAATTTTATGGTCCGCAGAGCATCGGCTATGAATCCAGGGGAATAAAGTAAACTTGCAGTGGGTGATATACACTGTGCAGCCGAGGAGAAATGCCGAGCAGAGGGCGATATGAAGCTTAGAACACAGGGCCAGGCTCTCAGAAGCTAAAGCCCCTTTGTCTCAAGCAGAGGAATTCCATGTTAAGAAATGATAAAAGAGAATTAATTAAAAATAAAGCCCACACTTAAAAACCACTCCAGAAGTCTTTCCGGGCATTTTGTTTGGCAAAGGATCTACAGGACAAGGTAGTTATAGTAACCATCAGAGCCTACAGGCTACACGAACTATTTACAGATTCACAGCAAAATAGTTTGAGGTGTCTCAGGATCGGCACCCCTGTGGGGTACACTGACGCTGATGAAGAAGACACAGAGATAAGAAGTAGTCAAAAAAGCACACATGATAGTGTGGTCCGGAAATGTCAGTTTTGCTTGCATATTTCCTGGCCACAAAGTTTTAGTGATGAAAAGCCATTTGTCTTATTTTATTCGCAGGGCTTAAGAAGGACTCCTTGGGAAGAATAGGAATCTTTGAGAACCGTCACAGTTCCCCAGCACACAAAGCCGGGGTTTGCTGTACCCACCCCCAAGGCCAGGCTATTTGAAACCATCCATTGGTGATTCGGGGCCCCTCTGGGGTATTTAGCCAACAAGTCTAATCAGAAGGGCTCTTCATTCAAGCAGGCAGCTTTGAAAGGCATGCTTCCCAGCACAGGATGTTAGCAAATAAATATGAACAATTTAAAACCCCTTGCAAACATAATTACCCAAAGTAATAGGCTTATGTCAGCTCTCAGAGACCTGCGCATTCACACTCCCATACAGGGTCACCCCAAAGCAAGAGACGCTGTGCTGGGTGAGGTATTGGCTGCAAACAACAGAATCATCTCTCAGAAAAACTAATTTTTTTCAGCTGAGAAATAGAGACAGCAACACCCACTTCACAAGGCTGTCATGAGAATTAAATTAGTTAAAATGGGCAGAACATCCGGAACATATCAGCACCTACGTATGGCAGGAGATAAAGCCTTACTGTAGTTGTCAGCTGTCTTTTGCAACAGGGAAATCTATTTGACTCCAATATCTGTCTTTTCCTGGTCCTAGAATACCTGGGTTTTAACTGATCATATGGCTACGTGATATCGGGACTGTCACACAGCTTCCTATGCAATGATGTGTAGCCAGATGTGCATCCAGTGGTTTATAGGAAGTGTCACCCATGCAGGTTCCAGGAAGTGTTCTGAATGTGTCCTTCAGTCCTTTCTGCTATATGGCACCTGGGTGTGATGGCTTGAACCCAAGCAACTGTTTGGGGCCTGAAAGCAGAGGTCTAAGCCGGAAAAGCAGAGGACAGAAGGAGACGGAGACCCAGGGGCAACCCTGAAATTGCTTAGGTATCCCATACTTACAGACCGCTGAGGACCTACATCATAGAGGAGAAATGGATTTATCTTTTGTTCAAGTCACTGTAATTGAGCTTTTCTCACTTGCAGCAAAATCCAGTCCTAAGTGATATAACCATCTCCTTGTTGTTTTAACCAAATGTATTTTATGTGTATGAGTGTCTTGCCCACATGGATGTCTGTGTGCTACATGTGTGCCTGGTGCCCCTCAGGGTCAGAAGAGGACCTGCACCAGATCTCCTGGAGCTGGAGTTACAGATGGTTGGCAGTGCCTTGAGGGTAGTGGGCGTCAAACCTGGATCCAAGACCAGCAGGTCCTCTTAACTGCTGTGATCTTGAGTTAACTCTCCAAA
This sequence comes from Cricetomys ansorgei, assembly GCA_026225945.1. Taxonomy (NCBI): domain Eukaryota; kingdom Metazoa; phylum Chordata; class Mammalia; order Rodentia; family Nesomyidae; genus Cricetomys; species Cricetomys ansorgei. The sequence goes on along the minus strand of JAMJFZ010001816.1, from coordinate 18,016,906 downwards.
GCCTGAATGTATTGCGTGTGTGTGCATGCATGTGTACGTGTGTGTGCTTGTGTGAGTGTGTGTGTGTGTGGGTGTTTGGTGTGTGCACGTGCGCATGTGTGTGAGACAAATGACTAGCCTCAGGGTTCAGAATGCTATCCACCTTATTTCTGAGACAAGGTCTCTCACTGGCCTCACATTTGCATGAGATTAGGCTGATGGCCAGTGAGCTGTGGCGATCCATCTGTCTCTGCTGCCCTGACACCAGGAATTCTAGCACTGGGACCATGCCTGGCATTTTATGTGGGTCCTGAGGACTGAGCCCAGGTCTCTGTGCTCAAAAGACAAGCACTTTACTGACTGACATCTCCTCAGCCCAAATGTCTTTAATACTTTTAAGTAGGTAAGGTGCCTGGTCTAGGCAAATATCTCAAAAATATAAAGCCATTGGCAAGGCAGACATTTATACAGTAATATAAAAAGAGAATACTTCTCATGCTAGGCATTAGTAAGTTTAAAAAAAAAAAGCAATAGGTTTCTTTTTCTTTTCTTTTTTTAAACGTTGATGGCCACAGGCCCCATTGACCAGAGGTTATAACCTTGAGTAAAATGAGTGTCAAGAAGTAAGGTGAGCCTCCAAGAAGCTAGGGCAATTTCTACAGAACTAACTGTTCTAGAGTATGCGAAGATGTAGACATTTATAGTCCATAAATGAACCTATTAAACTTGCTTATAGTCCAGCTGCATTTTTAATACAATATTCACAGTATGCCAGATATTCTCACCAAACGCGGCATAAATGTGATTTGGAAATGTGAAAATGTCTATTTTGTAATGTATTACTTATATGATGTCATTGTAATTTTACTGGTGACTACTTACATCACATATTATACTCTAAGCTTGATTATACAGATAATTTTAAAAATTATGCTTTCAAAATTTTGCATTTTCTTCCTGCTACAAGACCCTGCTGTTGGCTACCTATTCATTTGGTCTGTTTTCTTGGAAATTCTAATTTTGTTCAGGGCAAAAATATACTCAAATAATATTTGTTTACTGTTAAAACAAATATTAAAATAATAATATCAGCTATCCAGCTCTCATAAAGATAAATACAGTTGTGTATCCTAATTAGTTTCATTGTCGACATGACGGTCTGTAGCCGTGTCTGAGAGACTGTTTTGATTGATGTTTGGTATGCGAGAGAGGGCCCAGTCACCGTGGGCAGCGCCATCCCTATGCGTGTAGGCCTGGGATATAAAAGAAAGCTAGCTGATAGCAAGCCAGAGAGCTTCCAGAGCTTCCACTGGAGTTCTTGCTCTGACCTCCCACAGTGATGGACTATGTCTTAGTTAGGGCTTCTATTGCTGGGAAGAGTCACCATGACCATGGCAACTTTTAATAAGGAAAACATCTAACTGGAGCTGGCTTAGATTTCAGAGGTTAGTTCACTGTCAGCATGGCTGGAAGCATGGCAGCATGCAGGCAGACATGGTGCTGGAGAAGGAGCTGAGATTCTACAGCGGCATCAGCAGGCAGCCGGAAGAGAGAGAGCCACCAGGTCCAGTTTGAGCTTCTGAAACCTCAAAGCCCGCCCCCAGTGACGCACTTCCTCCAACAAGGCCACACCTCCTAGTAGTGTCACTCCCTGAGCCAATGGTGGCCATTTTCATTCAAACCACCACACCGTGTAAGCTGAAACAAGCCCTTTCCTCCTCCCTAGTTGCTTTTGTTTGGGACATTTTTGTCGTAGCACTAGAGTGCAGACTAGAATATCGCACAACACATTTTTTTTCCCCAATTAAAACTGAGGATGTACACCAGAACTCTACTTCTCTGATTAGAGAAGGTAGAGATAATTGACACTTGGACTTCATCCTGCCTCAGGTGTGAATGCGGCTTGGGATTTACTCAAGGTGGCACGCAGGATCAAAGGCAATTCACCACAGAGGGTAGACTGGGGAAGTAGAAAGTCTGGTTCCTTGATAGCGTCATTGAAAAGACAATCAATGCTCCCAGTCACCAAGCTCCAAACTTCTTTTCATGGGCAAGAATAATAGCCCTTTACTTGTTTAAGCTCATGCTATTGGGTGTTTGTTGCTTGAGGTCAAAGACTATCTTAACTGACAGATTCTCAAGCAAATCGGATAAAAAGAAAAAGAACCCAAAGTCTTTCCTCAATTACTCTGCACCCAATATGCACATAGATGGAAACTTAATTATTTCAGTAGACAATTTGGAACTTCATACCTGTGTTTCTGCTCCCACCCCCAGGGTTCACAAAATAAATGTAGAAATATTTAAACGTGCAGTCTAGTGCAGAGAAACGGAAGGGCGTCTGCCCTGGTTTCATTACTGCAGCTGTCATTAAGACCCTCACAAGACGCAGTGTAGAGGGGAAAGACTTATGTCACTCATAGTTTTGGGTCACAGTTTATCAGCGCAGGAAAAATCCCAGGGGCGAGAGCTTGTGGCAGCTGGTCACATCGGAACCACAGCGAAGAGCAGAGAGAGAATGGATGTGCGCATGCGCACCTGCTGCCTTGCGCGTTCTCAGATTTCTCCGTTCTTAGGCGAGTCAGGACCCCTTGCTCAGTGAACGGTGACTTTTTTTGGTTTATTTTTCAAGACAGGGTTTCTCTGCGCAGCCCTGGCTGTCCTGTGACTCACTCTATAGACAGGCCAGCCTCTAACTCAGAGATCTACCTGCCTCTGTCTCCTGAGTGCTATGATTAAGGACGCTTGCTACCACCGCCCAGCTTACGTCGATTAATCTAATTAAGACAATCTCCCCACCAATATGTTCATAAGCCAACCCAAGGCAGACACATCCTCATTGCGACTCTTCTCACGTGTCTCTAGGTGCGTCCAGTTGACACCTAAAGCTCACCGTTGCAGCATCCTGGGTGGGTGAAGAGATTGGAAATTTTTATGAATGAACAGTAATAAGTAGAAAATTACTGGCTAAGACTGGGAACATAAAGTTACCACAAACATTACACCCAAACACTGCCCATAGGAAAGATCTAGCCAGCCTCCTGATAGCTTTGTTCCTAGGTAGGAGTGGTCAGCCATGAATCACCAGACACAAGAACAAAGCCGAGAAACAAAGTAAGCAAACAGAACACGTGATCAGGAGAGAGCAGAGAAAACCCAGGGAACGGAAAAAGAAAAAAAAGTAAAAGAACTGAGAACAAATCTGATGTGAATTCTTAGACACATTACACACATTAGAAGATAATATATCCAGGAAATTAAAGCAATATTATCTTTAAAGAGAACAGAGAATATTTGAAAATGAAATGCTTAGTCACTGAAATACAAATCGTAGCAGAGTATCTGGGGAACAACTGAAGAATAAAAACACTGAAGAAAAATGTAAAGGCTAATTTTGAGACAAGACATACGAGGCAAAGGGTGAAGATGCAGAGTGAAAGTCCAGGCAGATGCTATGTGGTTCATAAAAGCTCTAAAATGGAAGAGTAGAAAGATAAGAGATGAAGAAATTAGCAAAACCACAGAGGTAGCAGCAAAAACAAAGACATTCCCCAGAACTGAAGGGAAGCACAACACCTCAAACTGTAAGGCCCTCGGCAACAAGTGGCCTGCCGGGACATTCCCATTTCAGGATAAACACACATCTGAAGTAATTAATGAGAGACAATAGAACACTCACAAGAGACCCAGTTCTAAATTTTCATCAGTCTCCTTGTAAGTAATCCTGGGAGCTAAGAGGCAATGGGAAATGCTTCCAAATCTCTAAATGAACATGTATTTTAGTGGATTTTGATACCCAGCCGGAGTGTCTGTCAGCTGTGAAGGCAGAATTAAGCTGCTTTCAGAAACAGGAAAGGCTGCGATACTTCTTTTTTTGCCAATCCTTCTTTAAAAACCACTTTGAGAATATGGCCCAGGAAATGGAGGAGATAACCCCAGAGAGGGAAGGATCAGATCCCCGTCAGGATAGTTCCAGGAAGAGAGCCGCGTGGAAAATAACTGGTCTAGGCTTGTGCAAGTAGGTTCTGGGTTCCCTAAAGGGACTCTGAAGGATGAATAGAAAAATTAAGATGTGGGAAGAACAAAATAATATTATTTATTTATTTATCTATCTATCTATTTATTTATTTATTTGGAGAAGAGAGACAGAGAAGGGGAGGCAAAAAGAGAGGGGAGAGAGAGAGAGAGAGAGAACCATGAATGTCCGAGGGCAGCTTCTTCTCCGTCCGCCACGTGGGCACCAGGGTAGTCAGGCTTGGCTGCTTATGCCTCAATCGTCACCTGGAATTGATGATTTGGGAAAGGCACAACGTAAGTACTAAAAGTTTCAAGGCACTAAATGAAACACATTGAACACAAGGAAGGGAGGGTCTGAATATGAAGCCAGTGGCCTTAACAAGCACAGAAAGTCAGTAAATTTCATGAAAAAAAAGACTGAAATTGCTTCCAAGTAGAAGGAAAAGCCGAAACACGGAAGGATTCTCTAGGAAGGACCACGGTTCTCCTCTCAGCCAAGAGTGAGTCAAGATCTCATGGAGAACCCAAAGCTGGGTAGAGTAAACAAAAATGTAGCAAACTGCAATAAATCACACAGTGCACCAAAGAGGGCTTCACAGCAACAGTACTCCGTGGGTGGAGTTGGGAACTACAGAGGAGGAAGGAGAATCCTACCCGGACACTTGTATCTACAGTAAACAATTAAAAAACAAACAAAAAACAGGGCCGGTGAAACCGCTCAGCAGGTAAAGGGCTTGCGGCCCAGCCTGGCGGCCTGAGCTCCACCCCTGGCAGCCACACGGTGGAAGGAGAGAACCGACCCCTTCAAGCCATTTTCTGAAGGATGTGTGTAAGCCACCCTCCTCAGACACGCAACACGAATGAATTATCTTTTTTCAAGCACATTATAGACAACAGCAGTTTGGGGGTAAAGATTGCGGAGAAGACTTAGAGAGAAGAGCAGAATCCTCTGCCAGTCAGGAGTCGTAGTACACTGTTTCCAAGTGGCAGAAGTAGAAACAGAAGTCTCAGCACAGTGGTTAACTTATAGAAGTAAGTCAATGAAGAAGCAAACCGTAGGTACAATTAAACATACGGGTGAGAGCTCTAAGTGAAGACAGATCCTGAGACATAAGGAGAGATGGAAGAGAAATGCATCAGCATCACTTAGAAGCAACCGGTCGGAGTAATGACAAAGACAGAACAAAGGGGGGGGCTGGGGGGGCTGGGCGAGAACTGTTTCTCTTCATTCTAAGTTCGCTGTACTATTTGATTTTCTTAGCTATATACGCATATCACTTTTACTTTAATTAAAATTCTTTCTACATAAAACTTTGCCACAGGAATTAAGACAGATGATCAGATCAATTTAAATGAATTTAAAGCAATAGGTTATTTGGGGTAAAATATTTTCATTTATTGAGATTGCTTCCCCAAGGGAAGTGAAGATTATTTCAAAGAAATCAACTTCTTCATAAAGGATGTTCTAATCAAACAATATCCAATTTTTAATTACTTTGTTTTTGAAAGGCTGTCTCCTGGTTAGTTGAATTCAAAGCACTCAGTTCAGTTGGGGGTTTTCAGAAAGAAAAGATTTTCCAGAGATGAGGATCTTGCGTGTGTAATGTCTCTGAGCAAATACTTTGTCCCATAACACCCTTCCCACAAACGGTCTATTAAAATTCCTTTAGGTGATGCCTAGCGGAAAGGAGTTGAAATCATTGCTGTTTAAGGCAATCGACCTCATGTCTGAGCTTAGAGCATTCCAATACCCCTTGCTCTCAGAGCACGGAAACACTGACATCCTTCCCAGCGTCTCCCCGACCTGCTTTCAGTGATTATGGAACCTTCAAGAGGTGGAGCCCAGCTGGAAGAAATGGATCTCTACGTGTCGGTCAAGCCTCACGGGTTATAGCCAGCCCATACAGCCAGCTATAGCCAGCTAGAACCCCTCATGGGTTCCAGCCTGAGTGCTCCATTTTCCTGATTTGCTGAGATGTAAGCAAGTGGTCTCACACTACTGCTCCCTTCTCTACCACGATGGACTGTGTCCCTTCAGACCATGAGCTAAATAAACTACATGCTGCTTCCCCAAGTTGCTTCTTGTCATGTATTTGGCTACAACCATGAGAAAAGTAACTGATACAGTTATGTGCATAGTGCCTTGGCTCAGGGTTTTTTCATTTGTAAAGCATTAGTAAGAAAGAATACAATTTCATCACAAGGGCCGCATGGTCCTTTAGCCGAGTCACACAGACCATTTTTACGTTTCCTGTTTCCCCAGTCCACTGTTTTCTCACCTCCGTTCTTTATCGTCTTCCAAATAAAAATTTAAAATAATACACGACACATTGTATACAAGCAAAGATCAGACACGGTCTGAAGAGTAAGAGAGTCAGGATGCATAGTTATTTTATAAATATCTTTTGATCGTCTACATGCCAGGAAATGCACCTGTCATCAAACACGGCCTGATCTGGGGTCCTGTTCACAGGGGGATTACTCTGTAACGGAACAGACTTTTCTAGTTAAATAGTGAGATTAGCTCTGAAATTTCAAAGCTACAAATGAAAAGGGAAATAGTAAAATGAGTTGTTTTCCTTTGGTGTAATATCTCAGGAAAGACCGTATTTCCTTAGTGGCTATATGACTTACTTTTTGTTACCATGATAAAACACCACGACCGAAAGTGATTTAAGGAAGAATGATTTATTTTGACTTATGGTTCCACGGGGAGAATCCGTAGTAGCAGGGAGTCTTGGCAGCTGGAGTGGGAAGCTGAGAGGTCTCGTGGTAGAAAATAAACTAGAGAAGCAGAACATAAACTGTAAGTGAGCTGAGGCTATAAACTCTTGAAACCCACCCCCAGGGACACACTTCCTCCGTCACCTCTTAAAGTTTCCATAGCTTTCCCAAATAGTGCTGCCAGCTAAGGTCCTGGTGTCCAAATACATGAGCCCCCGGGGGACAGTCCCCCATTCAAACCCTATTTGTATAATCAAACATTTTAAGAGAGAGAATGAATATGATAGTTATTACGGGAAGGTCCTTAAATGTTTCAACAGTGGTTCTGTTGAGGATACTGATATGTATGTCACAGAGACCGATGCCAGGGTTTAATATAAACCTACCTGAACATTCTAAGTCCCCACAATGCTACAGAATGAAAATATCCCTGTTTCTGTCTTTCAAAGGCTTAAAATTAAAATTTAGTCATGTAGATGCTGATACGAAATGCACCACGTTCCTTAGGGTGTACCGAGTCATCCTGGTACCCAAGGGCATGTCTGGAATCACTAAGGACGCTTCCAGTGTGAAGTGACCTATAGTGCATTACAAAAGAGAATTAGAGCCAAGGCAGATGAGCAAGGGCTACAGTGGAAAATGCCAACAGCGATGGTGTAGGCTCTTGAAAATCCTGCCTGGAAACTATTTGAGGCTGGGTTCACATGAACACTAAGGAAACATTCAGCAGACGCAGTGTTAATCCTTGCTGTGGTTTGGAGATGACATTCAGGGCTTTGGTTCCAAGGAGAATACCCAGACGTGAAGAGTAGACTCCATCTTTCATTCGAAGGCTGGTGTTCCCTCTCCACTTCTGCCCCAAGTCTAGACAAGCTGGTAAGTATTCCTGTTCAGGCCTTTGGAGCTCATGACTAACTCCAACTTAGTCTCCTCTCTCTCGTCTCCCAAGAACTTTCAAAGCCCTAAGGGTCTAGAGGAAAGAGCTTAACAAGAGCAAAGCAAAGCTCAACCCACTGTAGGGATGAGCAAGAAACAGAGGAGAGTAACAGGAAAGAATTCTGAAAACAAAACACAAAATCAGACAGCATGTTTCCACAATCACAATTAACTTGAAGGGATTGAATTCTTTTTAAAGTGAAAGGGGATTTAGAAGTATCAAGAACAGTAATCCTGATCTCCATTATTCATAATTATTTTAAATTATGTCTTTAAAATAACAAGACAGCTGGTAAGATGGCTCAGTATGTAAAAGCACTTGGCGCCAAGCCTGGTGCCCCAGGTTAGAGCCCAGGGATCCACATAGTGAAAATAGCTAACCCCTATCAGTTGACCTCTGACCTTCGAATGTACACGGACCATGACATCACGTGCAGGAACACACACATATATGAAAATAAATAATAAAGCAAATAAATAAAGAACTCCTGGCAGCTGACACCAAAAGCTTAGGAAATATAAACCAAGAAAACCAGAAGACTCAGACAAAAGTAATTTCGCTGTGAAAGTGCGAACAGACCCAGAGGAAAGCTCTGTCAGACGCTAGAGCAAGAAGCCCGAACTTGGAATGATCTTCAATATCTTCTACACCAAATGGCGTAGCCGTGGGAAGTGTGAAGGAACACTGGTAAGCATGTAACAAGCAAGTAATCCGTAATTCTTATGTGTATTTCCTAAGAAAACCCCAATATGAGATGATACCTGGTTTTATAAAGAAATTTTAGAAGAATGGAGATGGAAACAGGATGCGAGTGTTTAGGAATTACTTGACCCTCAAGCAAAACTGATGCTAATTGGTTGGTGTGAAATGTAGTATCTGAAATGAAGCTGTTGTTCCTTGGTTGGCTTTCAAAATGCACTTTATTGATACAAAATTGTCATTAGATTATTAGGATATGCATAAACCCAATTCTGGTAGTGACTCTGTCGTTGTTGTGTTCTCCTGTGTGTATGTAGGATCGTGTGTGTGTGTGTGTGTGTGTGTGTGTGTGTGTGTGTGTGTGTGTCGCGCATGCACCTGTATATGTAAGCCTGTACACGTGTGTGTGCATTCGCGTGGGGGTCAGAGGAGGACATGGATATCCTGCTGTATCATTCTCCACCGTATTCCCTAGAGCCAGGGTCTCTCACTGAACCTGGGTTGGCACCCAGCAAGCCATAGAGATCCCCCATCTCTGTCTCCCACAGCAATGGAGTTACCTGAATGGCCACGCCTGACTGTTTACCTGGTGCTGGGGCTCTGAGCTCAGCAAGAGCTCTCATTCACAGAGCACCGCAACCAGAGCTGTTACCCACAGAACCACCTCTCCAGCGCCCCAACCCCACCCAGTATGGCACCAGAGCTCTTACCTACAAAACCACGTCTCCAGGGCCCCAGCCCCACCCAACCAGAGCTCTCACCCACGGAGCCAACTCTCCAGCTCCCACAACCAGCTCTTTCCTATGAGTGGAGAAAATTTTATTTTCGGGACCCTGCCTTCAAGAAGCTTAGACCGACAGAGCAGGGATAAGAATACACAAACAATTGTCATATAAAATGAAGTATATTCTATAGTGAATGCTGAAATTAAAGCCTTGGAATCTGTGCTTCCATGGTGGATACGTGACTTTGGGAAGCCAATGAATACTTCTTGGTGTAAGTTTCTGTAAAATGCTTGGCAGATTCTGTTAGGAGGTGAAAAGGTTGCAAGATTTGCAGTGGTCCGTGTGACACCAAGGCCTACAGGTGGAAAGTGAGATCTATGCACTGTGTGACTGTCTGAGTGTGTGTGTGCAGTTCACACGGGTGAACACTGTGTGAACAGGCAGCTTAACAGAAATTTGGGCACTCAGGTGAGAAAGAAAGTTGAGTCTTAAACCCACAGGAGGATGTTATAACTCAAACATAAAATGTCCCCCATAGACTCCGTGTCACACACGTGGTTGCCAACAGGTGGCGCTTCTTGGGATGTTGTTGGAACTTTGGGAGGTGGAGCTCAGGTGAGGGGAGTAGGTCACCGCGGTGTGCGTGGAGGGTTACACCCACAAAGTAAACAGTCTCCTCCATTTATTTCTGCCACCGTGATGGTCTGCCCAAGCTCACATGGCCAAGAAACCATGGGCTAAAACTTCTAGAGCCACAATCAAAATCAGTCTTTCCTTCCCAAAGCCGCTCCATCAGGCATTTCAGTCACAATGGTCAACGCGGGCACTGCACAGACACCTCAGTCCAGGGGAGGTGAGCCAGGCAAGCGGGAAAAGCGTGAAGTGATTCAGATTCAAGAAGAGAGTTAGGATCAGGGATGCCCACGGCTGCACCGTGGTAGAGAGACCTGGAGTCCCAGGAGCCAGTGGATTTGAAAAGAAAGCCATCTTTAAAGACGTTCCAGGTCTCAAGCAGAGTAACCAGGAGACACGGAGGTGAGCATGGGTACTTTAAAGGACGTTAACAATGAATGTAAGTAGAATGTAAGGGGTGGAAACACCACCAAAGGATTTTTTTAAAGAATTAAATGGGCAGAGCAGAAAGAGCCAGAGAAGAGGGAGAGATTAAAGATATGAAGAAAGGAACAAAATACTGAAAAGCATGTTTGCAGGGGACACAGGAAGGTGTTGGTCCTCTAAAGGAAGAAGAACCCTTCCCAGGAAGGAAGGGCAGAGTAGTGGTCGCAGAGACATTATTTTTCTCCGATAGAAAGCCTATTCTTGAAGAAGAATGGATCTTCGATACCCGCAGTGACACTGGTGTCTGGATCAAAGGGGGGAGGGGAGGGAAGGGAGGTCAATCTTATGTCACTCCTCAGTAACCACAAGGCCTCTCTCTCACAGGGACATAGGACTCACCTATTCAGCTTAGTGAACCCCAAGGATGCTCCTGGCTCTGCCTCCTCAGCGCTGGGATTGCAGCCATCTGCCATCATGCCCAGCTTTCCCTGTGTGTGTTGGGGACTGAACTCAGGTCAAGCACTTTACTGACTGAGCTATGCTTCCAGACCTGAGGAGCCTACTATCTTATTTAAATGCTGCAGTCAGTCTTATACTACGACACAAGCTCAGATGTCCCCATTTAGGAAGGTTAGAGGTGTTTTATAGTCTCGGTTGCACAGCACAGCAGGATGCTCAGCAGAGACTGTAACGAAGGTCACAAATGCGAGCTATATGTGGTACAGCTGAAGAGTCCAGTGCGACATAGGGGAAATTAATTTTAATGAGATTTTATTTAATCCTGTTAGACTAAGGCATCATTTTGACATAGAGTCAAAATACTAAAACCATTGATATTGACCTTTTTTTTTTGTATTAACTCTTCCAAAACCTTATGAGCAATTTATACTAGTATTTCTCAATTTGGTCTAGTCATGCTTAGGGAACATAGTAGACACACGCAGCTGGTGGCCACCATCTTGGATAACACAGGCAGTTTAACACACACCCGGATCAAAAGCGCAATCCGGGTAAGATGTGCGTGGGGAAGAGCTTAAAGCAGGCCGCAGTTGTCAGGTTGAGGAATTCATCAAGGAATCTAGAAGGGAACTTAAAGTCAGAATGAGAGCAAGGGAGGTGGGCTAACCAGTCCTACGCAGAAAGGTCTTTAAGATACCAGCAGGGCAGGCACAGGGAGCGAGAAGAGCTGTCCAAGAACAAGGGAACAGAGTCAAGGGTGCACCCGAGTCTGACTGCTGACGCAGCCCCGGGAGGTGTGGTTCTTCCTCGTTGGCTGTGGTGCCCACACCCCAGGCCTCCATGCAGTTCCAAGCAGGAGACGCAGTCAGGCTGGAATCGTCACATGCTGGTAGTCTATAACTGGACTTTGAATTTCCAGATTTGTTTTTCCTGCCAAAGCTTTTGATTCTGCATCCAACAGAGTGTCATGAAGGAGCCAGAGAGGGGAACACACACACACACACACACACACACACACACACACACACACACACACACTCACAGGCACACTCATGTGCATGCATGCGCATGTACAAAGAAAATTTCCTCACAAAACAAAAACAGTATTTTCAGAATTTACTCTGCTTTCAGACTATTCCCATCAAGCCTCTTATTCGTTTTGATTTATTTCCATCCGTAAGCGGACTAACGCTTCTCTCTGCTTTTATTGTTCTCCAAGAATAGGCTTTCTATTGGAGGAAAATAATGTCTCTACGACCACCACTTTGCCCACTGCAGATCTTCATTAATCTGCAGCACAGAGCAGGCTTTTAGCAGCGAGCACTTTTGATGGGAATTGAATTTGATATTGCATTATGGGTATAGGGCACCTCACAATAGACTGTGTTCTTTCTTGTGGCTGAACACAATCAGAGGGACCCAATTAAATAATTTAGTGCAATAATGGAGAACAAAAGCGTAGAAGGGCTCACAGAGAGGGCTTCCAGCTCCTACTCTCCCTTTTCTGTATCATGTTAATTAATTTGCCTCAAAACTAAAAGGAAGAACACAATTGGAAGAGCAGAGCTGCCCTGTAAGATGGAGACCCTGTTTTCATACAGCTTCTACCACAAATGGACTCTCTCCCAGGGAAATGGCAGTGCCTTCGGGCTGTGGCAACAAAGGATCCCCAACCTGCTGGCTAAAGATGACAGACAGGTCTCACAGTGCTGGACTAGCAGCGGGAAATCAAGGTGTCAGCAGAGCCACACTCCCTCTGAGATTCTGGGTAGAACCCTTCCTTGATTCGGTCCAGATTCTTCTGTTGGTGGCCAGCAATTCTTAGCTCCTTAACTTGCAGCTTCTACTCCCAGTCGCCATCTTTCCCCTGCCATTCTCCTTCTGTAAGGACAACAGTCGTGAAGAATAGGGCGTACCCTGGCGACCTCATACTAACTAGATTGCACCTGAGAAGATCCACATCCCAGGTACTGGGTCAGGACAGAAACACCGTTGGGTGGGGACGCAGTTTAACCATCACTAGCAACCTGTGCATTTCGACATGAAGTGGTTCCCTGTGTTGATTCCGGATGACTGTTCTGTTGATCCAGGTGACAGCACTGTCCATGTAGATGAGCAGCAGATTCTAGGGTTTCCCCTTAGCACCTTAGAGTAAATATGGCTGTGGGTGGGAAAACAGGCACGGCTGTCTAAGAGACAATGACCTGGTCAGAAAGTGGCACGGCCATACAAAGAGCGCATCAGGAACGCGGACCCTCAACTCTTGACGGTCTGTGGCTTGTTGTGGCACGCATGGATGACCACCGTTCCTGTGATGGACCCCGTGCTGTGGGAACCAGCCGGGATCTGGGCTCTGACACCATGTGTCACTTCTTCCCGAGGCTCACCCACAGACCACTACAGGCTCATCATGTGTTTCTGGGAAACACGGAGATTCCGTGACTAAGGAAACATGATGGAGGTGGGAAGTTTGTTATGTTGAGTGTTTGTCAGTCGCCGGCTCCGAGAAACACATCGGGAAAATTTCCTATTATCTAGGACCTACCGAAGTGATGTCGTTATGCGCAGTTTGCCCAGAGAATGTCTTTTCTAAAGCTTAGGTAAATGAATGGCTATTGTGTGTTAATGGCAAAGGAGGGACACGTCTGCATGGAGGCCAAAGCTTGCTCGTTAGACGAGGCTGGCCAGCCAGGGATCCCTGAGCATCCACCTGGCTCCGCCTTCCTGGCGCTGGGATTATAAGCATGCAGCATGGCAGCTGGCTTTTTTATGTGGATTCTGGGAATCAACTCGGGCTCCTTATTTGTTTGTTTTTTCAAGACAGGGTTTCTCTGTTGTAACTCTGGCTGTCCTGGAACTCACTCTGTAGACCAGGCTGGCCTCAAACTCACAGAGATCTGCCTGCCTCTGCCTCCCGAGTGCTGGGATTAAAAGCGTGTGCCACCAGTACCTGGCCAAACTCAGGTTCTTATGATCGCAAATGCAAGAACTTTACTGACTTCGTTATCTCCCCAAAGCCGTACACAGAATTTTGTTGTGATAAGATACGCAGAGGAGCCGTTTTCACCGTCTTCAGTGCACAACGCAATGGCCTTGCGTTCACTCAAGGTGTTGTGTAACTGTCATCATCTTCATGTATCCCCAGAACATTCTCGCCATCCCACCTAGAAATGATGTTGTACTACACAGCCATTTCCATCCCCCCTCCCCTCAGCTCCAGGTTTGGTCACCACCTCTCTCCCTTCTGCCTTAGCGCCCAGGTTGTGGGAAGTCCCACTGTGGCCTGTGGGTCTGTGCAGTGGAACAAGAGAACTTTCTCTCACCCCCAAGTTACTCTGGGATTTGAATAGAGAAAGAACTTTCCTTCCCCGGTGGCTGTATCATTGCCTTGTTGGGTACGGAGCAGGGTGGGGGTGGAGAGTGGAGGGAACTCCGTAGAATTGTGTGCTAACATGGAGTGAGGTCAGAAGGACACAGGATGCCAGTAATTCCTGTCTCTGGGATTCCCAAATAGAGAGCATCGTCTAGAGACCAGCGGAGGTTGGGAGAGGGGAGCTAGAAGTGGTCCTTTCAATCTCTCTTCAAAAAGTGAGTTAGAAAATCAAGCCATTTTTCCACCTAGGAAGGCACGTCCATGCTACCACCGGTTTCAAGAAGTATCTACCTTAAAGTCGCTGCCCTTGAACTTAAGGGAGGAATTGTCTTAGGCCATAGCATGTCTGTGCTTCTGGCCATGTGTGCAGAGGATGGCTTCAGTCTTGCTTTTATTCCAGATAGATTATAGGCTCTGAACACCCGGTCAGTCCTCATCAACTGATGGCATTTCCCAAGCATTTCCAAGGTGGTCAATTCAGTCATCTTCATGCAGTCCTGGGACCACGCCTTGCAGACTGTGCCTCTGTGGTAGTCTGATTCAGCAATGGAGACCCAAAGGCACCTGCAACTTAACTTTAACTGACTCAGTTTCTATGGTGTGATTCCACAGACTAGTAGTGCTGCTCACTCGGAAGACCTCTGCTCGGAGTGAGCCTCTGACGCTCTCAGTCCCTCTGAGATGATTTGTAAGTTACGACTATTAGCACCATCCATCCAGGAGGCTCCTTGGATCCCAAGTGAAGCAGGCTGTAGTCTGGAGACACTGAATTTGTGACTCCCTCACAAGAGGAGGGAGGCAGTTGAATACAGTATGAACCGTTTGCTCGAGGCTTCTTAAATGCCTCCAACATGGAGGTAGAGCCGTGGGAGGGGCAGGGAAGGAGTGGGAAGGGAAACACAATCTACATTTCTCCATATTCCCAATTAATTCCGCCTGGAAGTATCACTCTGCTTCAGCGGCAGTTTAGAAAGGCTGTGACGGACGCACGGCAATTTCCAGCTACACTAGAGGATAATTAGAAATGCCCTGTAGCAGGCAAGTCGGTTTTTTATTTGCTGTTTATTACCAAGCCCCTGCCCCTTGGGTGTAATGACTGTAAAACCTCGCAGGCAGCTTCTCCGGGTTTGATTTAGTGGCGTAAATGGTGCTCACAGAGTAGATTAAGCTGGAATGTGATCAAACCTTATTTGCAATCCGATTATACAAACTGCTCCTTGCGCTGACCAGATTGAAGTAATTTCCCTATAGAAACGTTACACTCACTTTGGTGTAAAAATGATTAACATTTCCTGACTGTAGGTCAGCCTTTCACTTCTGAGGTAATCCTTTACCAGGCAATGTGCCCATCGTCTCTTAGGTTTGTCTCGTTCACGTCCTGCCTGCTCTCTAAGCAAGGCATGGCAGCTGGACCCAATTAAAAAAAACCTGTGGTAAACTCTCGGGCGCTCAGTAATGGACGCTGACCGTGGGTGAGCCCTGGGAGGTGGGGGTGAAGGGTGTGTTTTCTTCCCGTTTGATTGTTCGACATTATTGACTGGCTTAATGATCTAATGGAGAGGTCCTCTTCCGACCAATGAGAGAATCTCCCTGTCTACTTGGGAAGGGCTGCGGAGGGTCTTAGAAGCAAGCGTCATTCACCTCATACGGCTGGACTTATGGCGACTAGTATTCCTCACCACGGCCTCTCGGAAGCATTTAAATACCAGCAGCTATTATTCATCCTTCTTTTCAATAACCATCCACGATAGTGTGTGGATTCTCCCTCCCGTTGTCCTATCAGGATTTCTGGATGTGAAAACCTGCTTTCTTACAATTAGCCTTTGGTAATGAAATGTCACCAACTCCACGCCAAACTCTGAAAGCAAACACTTGGCTCCTCACATATTTTTGTGACAGTCAAAGAAAATATTTGAATCTGAAATTCATTATCATAGCCTAACTGCAATACCCGCAATGACATATTTGGTTGTACGGCATAGTTAAGCTGATTTTCTTCAAACATTTTTGGCCTTAACCCTTGAGAAACCCTCTACAAAAGTTCCCAGGCTTCAGCTGGATAATTGAAAAATGTAGGCGGAAGGGGCTCGTGGCTTTGGCAAGTATTCCTGAGTGGCTTCTGGATGTAGAGGGCGTGAAATCGAAGGGGACACGTTCGGGTGAGTTCTTGTTAGGACATTTCTGGGTGAAATGTAAGTGTACATCAATTCTATCTGAAGTCCATGCAGATCAGAAGAGGAGACTGATTTCTGAAAGGCCTCTGTACAAGGTTAGGGGGTTCCAGGAAGCAAGAACAACAGAGCTGTTGGCTACAGTGTTGATTCTTTTCGGAATGTACAGCCCACTGAACGTGAGGGAATGACTTCACTAACATAGACCCGAAGCTTCTGGGGCAGAGATACATGTTTTCTTTCTAGGAATTGGGGAGCATTTTAGACGCAAAATGGAGAATGTTGCTGGCCTGGATCCACTATGAGAATGTTACAAAATGGCCGGGGTTTCTATCACCTCTTAGATGCCGGTGAACAGATAACAAGAGACATCTCATTCTACCTCCATTACGGAAATGGTTTCTTCAGGTAGAAATTAGCTGTTTTTCACTTATATGTTACCAAAGCAATATTCTTTTATAAAGTAGGAGAAAAATCATCAGTGAAATAAAAATAAACTTATTGGACCTGTTCACATCCCTCTTGAAAGTCCTGCTTATAAATGTAGAAAGTGTAGTAAGAAAAATTAAACAGACATCAGACAAATCTCAATGCTACCACAGACAGCTACAGCTACAGCAGCAACCGGCACAAGTCCATGCAAACCTCAACCACGCGTGAACAGGCCTGCCAACTCCCTTCACTTATGGTCACTGCCACAAACGAGAAACACAACCCCAGCTCGCGATGGGAATCTAACTGTGACCAGAAGGTTCGAAGGAACAGCGTGGAGTCTCTAGGCAGCCTCTGTGCACGGCCACAGAACACCTAGTTCCTCCTGCAGCAGGAGGGAAGATGAGCCAGCCCCGATCAGCTGTAACTGAAGACAACATCAGGTGCTTTCTTTTCATCTGGTCCTGTCCTGGGCATTGGAGGGGTGGAGGAGGCATCAGGTAGCCACCCTGCCTGAGCCTGGAGGCACCGTTTACAGCCACGTGGAAAGGGTAGGCAAGGAGAGCATGCAGACACGCAGGCACACATGCAAGGACGGTGCCACTCCGCCCACACCTACCCACTCTGGTTCTTCGGTTGCCCTCTTGCAACGGCTGGGATTTCTTTTTGTGACACTCTGAGTACCTGCAGCTTCTGCTAATGTGAAATTTTAGGAATAAAGAGGTTATTAATTTGTAAATGCAGAAGAAAATGAATACATCCCAGAGAGGATCCTGGGGACAGGACTGTTAGCAACTCATTTCCGAGGCACCGGATACGGAATGTTTTCTGTGCACTTATTCTTAAATTATCCCACCTTCGGGGGAAATGCAAGGTTGGGACAAGATGTGAAATTTATCTCCAGTGTGACAGCTCTGAAGCTGTCTTATGAGCAATGCTTTGTTGGCACAAATAAAATATTTTCACATTGGATATAAAGGGCAGAGTCTGTTTCCACTTCTCCTCCAGGTCCCTGAGGTCTTCCTGTTTCTTGTTAGGCATTCTTACAAAGTGTGCTGACTGGTTAATTTTGTAGCGCTATGTATAAAATAAGTAGCATATGTATTATTTCCAGCCTAGAAACTCCTTTATTCAAATACATAAAAATTGCTTATTTGGGGAATATACATAGGTATATATGTATATATATGTACAATATGTAGGGGAATAGATGTGTGTATATGCATATACATACACATATGTTGATTTTCCGGGTTTTTTTTCATGTCTAATTAAGAAAACAGATTAGGGACGACAAATCTTGGAACGTATCGCCCCATAATGAAAATTTTATAGGTAATTATTGAACCACACTATGAACCATGCAGCATAGATCATAACACACTGAGAACAAACGTTTGGAAGGTTCCTGCAGCCCCAGGGATGCAGAATTCACACCCTGTTTATTACTTGAGAGCAGCTCTGTGCCCTTGCTCCTGACACCAGAATAAGTTTGTGAAGAACTTGAAGAAGTGTCCAACCATACAAGAAGCTTCATGTTCATCCCAGTAGGCTGAGCAGCAACGGTGCTAACACAGCAGTGAACAAAGTGAGCCTTGCCACAGAAAGCCGGGGTTAACGTCTCCATGTTCTCTTTTTCCATATCCGTCCATCTCTTGCTCGCCGCCTCCTCTCCCCCCACTTTTCTGATGCTACTTCCTCCTCTCTCTTCCTGCTTTCTCTGCTCTCCTTCCCTGTTGGGCTCTATCCGCATGTGTTCAATCACTGCACACAGCACAGAACGAGCCTACATCTGTGAAAAGGAAGCCACCCCCCACAAATCCGGAGGGGTGAGAATAGAGAGGTTGGAAAAATGTTTATTTTCAGTTAGAGAAACATAAGGAGAAGCAAAACTGGATGCCTGCTGCACACACATTTCAGAACAGCAAGGGTGATCTGCAGAACACAGAGACCCAGTAGCCCCGGAATTAAAGTCCACATCGTCTGATTCCCATCGCCTGACAGTGGCAAAAGCACAGAACCTAGGAGTACAGCAGGCCACGCGACTGGACTTGTGGGCACACATGCTGAGATGTGTGCACATGCTGAGATGTACGCACAAGGATGAAACTGACTAACACTTCTGGAAGCCTTTCCCATCCTTCAGCAGGGTAGGGCTGTGCTTGTGATGATGACCAGCATGACAGGTATTTTCTTTAAAAAAATCAAATCAAATATCAGCAGAGACAAGGAATGAGATGGATATGTAGTGTAAGTCAGATCATTTGCAGGAAAGTGCTTGTAACTGGAGATAATCATATTAAGTGAAATAAGCCAATCGCAGAAAGACCAAGGTTATAGGTTTTCCCTCGCTTAGGGTTGCTTGATTTTACATAGATACGTAAAATCCTGTATGTATGTACATATAGTGTGTGAATAAAATATACTACATGGGAGTAGAGGTAAAACTGGAGGGGGGTGCAAAGAGAACCAATGTGGGAGGGGCAGAGACAGAGAGAGTGGGGGCAAAGGGTTATGTGCCACATGTAATACACACATGAAGCTTAAAAATGATCAGAGAAAAAAAGCAAAGGCAGAGAGGCTGTTGTACAGATCTTGTGCGACAACCTTAAATGCAGGTGACACAAATCTCTAAGAACACACCCATGGCTTCCAAAATAGAAGGCTCTGGTCTGTGTGTGTGTGTGTGCACGTGTGCAAATGTGAGCACACTCACCTTCGATCCTTCTTTTCACGGGTTCCGGTTCCTGTGACAACGCTTTCTTTAAGGCTGAGGCCTTCCTCAGGGCGTTTTCTTTGCTGCGGTTCCCCTATTTCCCAAGTGCTCCGGTCGCCTCGTTTTCACACAGTGGCTCACCGGCCTTTGCCGTGCGTGGCTGAGTTTATCTTTCATGTGGCGTGTTTTGATGCCACAGCACTGCCGTCAAAGCTTCGTGTACCCACGTGCTGTGCCGGCACGGACAGGCAGTTCTTAGATGTCGCCGTCTGCAGTCCTGTGCTCGGGGTCGGTGACGCCTGCTGAGATGGCAAGAATCTTGCTGGGTTCTCAGGACCTCCGGCCATTATTTGGCCAGCTGGAGAAGTTGGGTGACCAGAACTGTGCCAGGCACCAAACCCGAAAACCGCCCCGATCTGCTTTGTGTGTTTACAATGTCTTTTTGGTGACCAGGAAATTCTGGAGTTCCTCCTGATCTGACTAATGGGCTCAACTGGCACGCTGGATCAAAATTCAGTTTTTGAAGTGAGGGGACAAGCATGAGATGTGGCATTCACAGCCTTCGACGTCAAACGCGGGGGCTGAGGTCATCAAGAGCATGGTGCCAACACTTCAGGACAATGTCCTGTGCACAGCTTCCTGGGGGCACCGGACACTCAGGGGTGCGACACTGGCAACCCCAGGCTTTGCACGGTAGAGTGGTGTGATTTGATGCTAATGAGGCAGCCAGCCTCACCCTTCTACAGGTTGGCCCAGCATCTCCAGCAGGGGCTCCTCTCTGGGGTTGGGAGTGGGTGGCAGGGCTGAGGGAGGTGCTGCAGGAGGGGCTGGGCTCTGCCTGTCCTGCCCGAGAAGTCCCTGAGAGCTCAGCTGCTGCCCCCGGAGGTCACAAAGACCCTCTCCAAACTCCCTCCCAGTATCCCAGCCTCCAATGCCAGCAGGCATTCCCTGCCAACATAACAGCTGAGCAGGATAGGAGAAAAGGCCACACACACCAACACATGCTCTGAAGATCCGAGGACGAAACAGAATCCAAGGAATAAAACACCCACCCAACAAAGACAGTCGCAGAAATCAGCGCCTAGACCTAGAATCGCCTCAAACCCAGACATACCAGTGTAAAACACAGTAACAGCCAGGGCACAGGGTCCCCACTCCAGCCCAGCCGCCCTAGCACAGCAGGCCCTGGATAGTCCACAGTGAAGCACCAGAAACTAGATCTTAAAACCAACTATAGGAAGATGACAGAGGTCCTCAAAGAGGAAATGAACAAACCCCTTAAAGAAATCCCAGTTGAGGGAAATGAATCAAACATCCAAGACCTAAAAATGGAAACAGGATCAATAAAGAAAACACAAATTCAGGGAAATCTGGAAATGAAAAATCCAGGGATCTGAACAGGAACTACAAAAGCAAGATTCACCAACAGAACACAAGAGATGGAAGAGGGAATCTCAGGACTTAGAGATATGATAGGAAAAAATGGATATATTGGTCAAAGAAAATGTTAAATCTACAAAACACCTCACACAAAATCTGGGACACTATGAAAAGACCAAACATAAGGATAATAGGAATAGAGGAGGGATAAGAATCTCAGCTCAAAGACACAAAATATTTTCAACAAAATCATAGAAGAAAAATCTCCTAACTTAAAGAGGGAGATACCTATCAAGGTATAAGAAGCATACAGAACACCAAATAGACTGGGCCAGAAAAGAAAATCCCCTAGCCACATAACAATCAAAACACTAAATATACAGAACAAAGAAAGAGTCTTACAAACTGCAAGTAACATATTAGGTCAGACCTATTAGAATTACATCTGATTTCTCAATGGAGACTCTAAAAGCCAAAAGGGCCTAGACAGATGTACTGCAGACCCTAAACCATCACAGATGCCAGCCCAGATTACTATACCCAGCGAAACTTTCAATCAACATAGATAAAGTAAGAGATTCTATGATAAAGTCAAATTTAAACAATATCCATATACAAATCCAGCCCTACAGCAGGTGCTGTAAAAATACATCCTAAAGATGTTAACTACACAGGAAATCAATAATCTCACACCAGCAAAATGAAAAGAAGGGAAACATACACACACACACACACACACACACACACACACACACATCAACTACCACCACCACCATCACCACCACCACCACCACCATCACCACCAAACAACAAAATAACAGGACCTAACAAGCATTGGCCATTGATATCTCTCAATATCAATGGTCCCAATTCCCCATTAAAATGTCAGAGACTAACAGAATGGATGTAAAAACAGGATCCATCTTCTGCTGTATATAGGAAACACTCCTTAACATTAAAGATAGACATTATCTCAGGGTAAGGGGTTGGAAAACGATGTCCCAAGAAATGGACCCAGAAGCAGGCTGGTGTAGCTATTTTAATATTCAAAAAAATAGACCTCAAAGCAAAATTAATCAAAAGAGATGGGAGAGGACACTTTATAGTTATCAAAGGACAAATCCACCAAGACGACATTTCAATTCTTAACATCTATGGCCCCACAAGGGCCCCCACCTTTGTAAAGAAGCACCCGCTGAAGCTTAAATCACACGGTGACCCTCACACCCTGATTGTGGGAGACTTGAATAACCTACTCTCACCAATGAACAGGTCATCCAGACAAGAAACTAAACAGAGGAATTCTGGAGCTAACAGATGTTATAAACCAATGGACCTAACAGATATTTACAGAACATTTCACCCAAACACAAAAGAATATACCTTCTTCTCTGCACCTCACAGAACTTTCTCCAAAACTGACTATGCATACAGACACAAAGCAAGTCTCAACAGATACAAAAAATTGAATAACTCCCTGAATCCTATCAGACAGCCAAGGATGCCACGGAATATCAACAATGACTGAAACAGGAGAGAGCGTACAAACATGGAAACTGAACAACTGTCTGCTGAATGAAAACTGTGTCAAGACACAAATAAAAAAATATTTTCTAGGATTCAATGAAAATGAATATACAACACACCCAAACTGATGGGACACAGTGAAAGCAGTGCTAAGAGTGAATTTTACAGCACTAAGGGCCTGGGGAAAAATACTAGCATCTTAACAGTACACCTGAAAGCTCTAGAACAAAGAGAGTCATAACATCCAAGAGGAGTGGATGACATTAAAATAGAAACAAAGAGAACAATACAAACTAAGTTCTTTGAGAAAATCAACAAGATAGACAAACTCTTATCCAAACTAACTAAGAGGCAGAGAGGATATCCAAATTAAGAAAATCAGAAACAAAAAGGGTATAGATAGCCAGACACTGAGGAAATCTAGAAAAGCATACGGACATACTTTAAAAACCTATACTCCACCAAATTGGGAAATGTAAAAGAAATGGATGATTTTCTGGATACCACTTATCAAAATTAAATCAAGATCTAATGATAATTTAAACAGACCTATAACCCCGAGTGAACAGAAGCAGTCATTAAAACTCTCCAAAAAGAAAAAAAAAAAAAACACAACCTCAGGACCAGATGGTTTTATCACAATTCTACTAGACTCTGGAAGGAGAGTTAACACCAATACTCCTCAAATTATTCTACAAGAGAGAGACAGAAGGAACATTGCCCAATTCATTTTATGAGGCCACAGTCACCCCGACACCCAAACCACATAAATACTCAACAAAGAAAGAGTATTACAAACTAATTTCCCTTATGAACATAGGTGCAAAAATACTCCAAGAAATACTTGCGAACTGAATCCAAGAGCACATCAAAAAAATCATCCATCAAGATCAAGGGATGGTTCAATATGTGAAAATCAGAAAATGTAATCCACCACATAAACTGAAGGAAAAAAAACCCCACATGATCATCTCACTAGATGCAGAACAGACCTTTGACAAAATCCAACATGCTTCATGATAAAGTCTTGGAAAGTTTAGGGATACCTCCTAAAAGGAACATACCTCAACATAATAAAAGCAATTTATAGCAAGCCTATAGCCAACATCAAAGTAAATAGAAACTGAACGCAATTCCACTAAAATCGGGAACCAGACAAGGCTGTTCACTCTCTCCATTTCTATTAAATACAGGACTAAAATCAATGATTAATAAATGAAGCCAAAAAGCTTCTGTAAGGTGAAAGACACCAACAATTGAACATAGCAGCAGCCTACAGAATGGGAAAAGATTTATTCAACATCCAACAGAAGATCAATATCCAAAATATCCAAAGAACTCAAGAAACTAAATACCAACAAACCAAATAACACAATTAAAAATGGGGAATAGATCTAAACAGAATTCTTAATAGAGGAAGCTCAAGTGGCTGAGAAACGCTTAAAAGAAATGGTCGACATCCTTAAACATCAGGGAAATGCAAATCAAAGCTACTCTGAGATTTCACTTACACCTGTCAGAATGGCTAAGATCAACAAGTGACAGCTCGTGCTGGTGAGGTTGTGGAGCGAGGGGACCACTCCTCCATTGCTGCTGTTGGGTGAAAACCTGTATGACTACTCTAGAAATCATGGCGGTTCCTCAGAAAGTGGGGAATCGATGTACCCCAAGGTGCAGCTATACCCCTCCTAGGGATATGTGCTCCATCCTGCCACAAGGACACTTGCTCAGCTATGTTCCCAGTGGACTTACTCACAATATCCAGACACCGCAAACAATCTAGCTGCCCTTCAACAGAGGAAAGGAAACAGAAGATGTAGCATATTTACACAATGGTGTCTTACTTGGCTTTTTAAAAAAAGACGTCATGAAATTTGCAGGCTAATGGATGGAACTAGAAAAGACTCATCCTGAGTGAGGTAATCTACACCCAGAAAGATAAAGATGGTGTGTATTCACTCTTAAGTGGATACGAGTTGTTAAGTAAATGAAAATCAAGACGCAATCTACAAACCCAGAGACGTTAGGTTAAAAAGGAGGGGTCTGGGGAAGATGAACAGATCTCCCAGGGAAGGGGTAAGAATAGATTGTAATGACAAACTGAAGAGGGGGCAGGAGAAAGGGGGATTGGGTGGGGGGAAGATGGGGGAAAATAGAATGATGGGAGAGATAGCAGAAATTGGAGGGCTCTGGATGGAAGTGCGGACACCTAGTGCAGAGGAAACTCTGAATCTGTGAAGGTGATCCTGATGAGGACTCTTAGTAATGGGGTTATACAGAGCCTCAGCCTGCCATCTCTTGTAGCCAAGACCTCCAGCGGCGGGACTGGGCTGCACTCAATTGAGCTGTTAGCCAAGGAGGCATCATAGGAGTCCCCAAACACCCCAGGCTGTTGCTAAGGCAAAGGGTTGTTCTCCAGAAACTGACAGCGGGGTTCTGTTTCTGAGGATAGCACCCACTTATCTCATGAAACTGGAGAAGTCAAGCCTGCTGCCTACATGGAGCCCTCACCCCTGTGTTCTAGTTTCTTCGAAGTGGGAAGGTACCCTGCAGGCTTCTGAAAGAGAAACATGGATGCCCACCCAGACGCAAGAACCTTGACCTACAATCTGTCCTGCCTGCAAATTATGCTGAGGTAACAGTGGCACAGAACTTGTGGGAGGAACCAGCCAATGTCTGATTTGGTTTATGGCACTCCCTGAGAAGGAATCATACCTGACACTGCTTGGGTAACCAAGAACCAGAGACTCGATAGCCCAATGACCTAGGCTGATATCAAACACTACTGATTTTTAAAATAAAAGAGCTCTGGGAATCCTGAGGAAGAGGAGGCAGACAGATTGTAAGAGGGGATGGAGGACACCTGGAGACCCTTTAAATCAACTAAGCAAGGCACCTATGCGCTCACAGAGACTGAAGCAGCAAGCCCAGGGCCCAGGTGTGACTGTACCGAGTCCTCTGTGCATACATTATAGCTATTAGCTTACTGTTCTTGCGGGGCTCCTGACAGAGAGAACGAGTGGCTCTTTTCCTCCTGTTGGGTTTCTGTGTCCAGCTTCATCTTATTATATCTCTGAGATATCTCTCAGGAGCCTGATGTTTTTAATGAAGGATACTGAATCGAGAATCTTCTTTAAGAAACTCACACCCTTGCACTCAAATGTGCTTCATTCTTCCCTCCGACGCCTGTCTTTCTATTTGGATGTGTGCAGGTGTACATGTTGTGCATGTGCAGGCGTGTGTTCACATGCGCTCGAGGGTGGAGGCAGGAGGTGAACCTTGAGCGCCATTTCTCAGGAGCCGTCCACTGTGTTTTTAACTTTCTGAGACAGGGTCTCTCACTACGGCTGCAGTTTGCTGGGTAGTGTGGTCCCAGGAATCCCCCTGTCTCTGGCTTGGCACTCTAAGCTACGCTGGGCAGCGTTATATATGGATGCTGGCGGCTGAAGTCTGGTCTTAAGTAAGCACAGTGCCCCCCTCACTAGCTCCATTTCTTTCCATTTTTAGACAAAATTCACATCCAATGTGGCCAGTGATCTCCGGGTTCCTCAACTACTAAGGGAGAACCTCAGGTGGCCACACACGGCTGAAGGGTTGGTTGTGTCCACCACCTGGACAGCACCAAGTCTAGGCTTTGCAATTGCTTTGCGGTTTCCTGGATGTCCGTGTTCTTTTCCTTGGAATGCTGAATCTTATAGAGGAACACTTGGAATTTTTGTTAAGAAAAGCTTTTAAGTTTAATTGACTAGTCACTAGAGGTTCGTGTTCCCGCCCCAGCTGCGGCCGAGTTGTTTACAAGTTGGGTTTGGAATGCTTGATGCAGGTGGCTGTGATTTGGTTGGGTGCAGTCATTCTGGCACCTGTAGCTTATCTTGGGATTGCGTGCCGCGTGGGTCTATGGGAACTTTTGGCTTAGGGTATAGAAGGTCAGAAGCCCTGAGAGTCGGTGTGGATGTTGGCTAGTGGTTCGCTGGTTGGGTTGCTGTCGATAGTCAGTGAGATAATTCTTAAGAACAAAGATTGGAGAGATTCAAGCTTAGGACAGCCTAAAAAGAGGCTGTGGAGATTTCTACCTTTCTCTCTTTCTGTTTTAAGGCTTCTTGTAAAAGCGGTGGAGATTTCTGTCTTTCCTTTCTCCTTCCCTAGGTTGAGGGTAAAAGATTGTAGCATACTGCTACAGAATCTCTCCCTCCTTGTCCAGTTAGCACCAGTCCGTTACACTGGGCTGTGTACAGCCTCCCCTGCGTTCTGTGCCGAATGTGTGCTGAGTGTTTAGCAGTAGACAAGACAGGCACAGCCCCGCCCTCACCAAGGCCACCCCTCTAAGAGCCTCCTGTTAAGTGACTTTGTAACGAATGCTGTGTATAGAGTATGTTTTTAACCTGCCCATGATATAGACAAGCTACTGGGTTGGGTATTAGCTGACACATCTGTAAAATTTCCAGAATTGACATTGATGGGCCCCAAGATAAATACATAACAAAAGATGTTATAACTGGCTTTCAAATGCTTGTTTTGGAAATCCACCATCTCTTAGAATCATACAGTCATTCAGCCACAAGAGCATTCCTCTCTAGAAAGGGAGGCCGTGCTAAGTCGGAAGCTTGCTTGCTGCTATTGAGGCAATCTGGAACTAATAATAAAAAAAATTAGCTGAAGGGGAACTTAATAGTACAGCGCTGTCCTAGAATGTTCCATGACCTGGAGTTCAAGTCCCAGGACTTAAGAGAAGGATAAAATAACTAGTGAGCGGGCCTGGGAGGAAGATATCCTTTCTGCAGCGGGCAGTGGTGCTGATCCTGGGTCTTGTGTCTGGGGCAAGTGAGGTTGCTCTGTGGGTCCCTAAAGATGGCTCGAACCCCTTTGCTCTCCCTTTCTGCAGCCTGTCTCCTTTGACTGCCAAAGCAGGAGGTAGTTTGGCAGGACACCAATTTGATTGGCTAGGGGTAAAAAACTGGGGTAAAACTGGGCTAGGGAGCGAGGGAATCAGAATGGAAGGGGGCAGACGGGGCCACACAGACCTGTGAATACGGTATGCAAGCTGCATTGAGATGTTTAGTCCCCATTAGACGGAGCTATAACCGCAGGGATGGGAGCCTGCCCTGCTTCATGCTGCTGTCAGACACAGCATCATTTGCATTAAACACGGAGGCTACCAAGTCTACCTTTTCTTTGTGAAACTCTTTTGGGATGACTTCTTATTCTCTTCATGGGCTTCAAATGGAAATCTGTAATAGGCCCAAGAAAAGCCATTAAGGAGACATTAGTTCCCCAAAGCTTCTTAGAACTCCAGGTGCCCACAAGCCCTGCAGTGTCTTCCCGACTTCAGGGAGGAAACCCATACTTCCTTCTGTCACTTGGCAGCTGGTTTAGAAGCCAGCAAGTATGTGAAGGTGTGAAGTGTGGAGGTTGGTTCACAGGCCCCTCCTCCTGCTGCCTGGGAAGTACACGTACATGTGAACACTCCTCAGACCCTGCATCCAAAGAGGCGTGCAGAGAAACAACTCCAGTGGGGTTGTTTCTAGTCCTTGAGAGGGAGCTCCTCTCAGACTTCAGAGAGCAAAGACAATTATGAACTCTGAATGCAGTGGATGAATCTCTCCAGTGATAATGTGTGTGTGTGTGTGTGTGTGTCTGTGTGTCTGTGTATCTCTGTGTGTGTGTCTGTGTGTCTGTGTATCTCTGTGTGTGTGTGTCTGTGTGTCTGTGTATCTCTGTGTGTGTGTCTCTGTGTCTCTGTGTGTGTGTGTGTGTGTGTGTGTGTGTGTCTCTGTGTCTCTGTGTGTGTGTCTGTGTCTCTGTGTGTGTGTGTGTGTGTGTGTGTGTGTCTGTGTATCTCTGTGTGTGTGTCTGTGTGTGTGGTGTGTGTTTGAGTGTGTGTGTGTATCTGTGTGTGTCTCTGTGTGTATGGTGTGTGTGTTTCTCTCTGTGTGGTGTGTGTGTGATTGTGTGTGTGTGTGTGTGTGTGTGTGTGTATCTGTGTGTATGGTGTGTCTGTGTCTCTGTGTGTATGGTGTGTGTGTGTGTGTGTGTGTGTGTATCTTTCTGTGTGGTGTGTGTGTGTGTGTTTCTTTCTGTGTGGTGTGTGTGTGATTGTGTGTGTGTGATGTGTGTGTTTGTGTGTGTGTGTGTGTAATTCTTTGGAAGATATGACTGTGAAATTTTTATTTAACACTTCATCTTCTGAAGAAATCCTACCGTCCAAAGCTGGGACAGAGCTCCTGAGACAGAGAACACACTGAGTCCTTCTGCCCGACACACTCTCCTTCTCCTGCACACAGCCTTCCCCTGCATACAGGGCAGATGTGGGGCTAAGCAAAAGAGCCTTGGGTGCAGTGGCTATTCCCTCCATGAAAATTCTCCAGAAAGGGCACCAGGCCCCTGGTCTGGGACTGCTGCATGTCTCAAAACATTCTTCCCCTTGATGCCCAAAGTCACGGTCTTTGGGGGGCTTTGAGCATGAGATCCAGCCTGATGACAGTGGTGCGGCCTGTGGATGGAGAAGCAGCCATTCCTCTCTCTTCTCAGGGTGAACAGCAGGGCCCACATCTTACCACCAGCTAGGCTGTTACAGGGTCTTGTATTTTTTTTATAAAACTTAATACATTGGCAGGCCAATCCTGGGGAAACGATACTAAAAAGTGGGTTGCAAGATTTTGCATTAAGACTACATTATATGGGTAAGCTACTCAGAGAACTGCCAAACTCCTCTTTGTCCTCAATGTCTGAGGACAAGCAACTCTCTGTAATCCCTCTCTCCGAAATTCAAAACATTTTTATGAAGGGAACATCTAAGACAACTAAATTGCACATGACAATTTAGGGCAGCACTTTCTTGCATTTCTGCTAGATCTCTGAGTTCTCAGACAAATTGCAGAGTCCTGAAATTATGGGAAATAGAAAAATAGCAGGAATTAACCTTTCCCTGTAAAGTAAATTTTCAATCATACCCCACAGTGTAAACAAGCCAGGAAAACTCCCGGAAACTCTGCAGCCCATGCAGCAGCCATGGCCTGGGCTTGGAAACCAGGTTTAAGCAACTATACAAAGATGGGCCCTGCCGTCCTCCCCTGGGGATCGCAGGGGTAGGACAAGCGCGAGTTCCTCCTTCCGTCTTATCCTCATTTCCCGTTCTGACATTCTTTTTGAGACTATTATATGCTGATAACCATGTCCCATGGTTTCCTTAAACAGCGTCAAAGGAATTTCTTAAGATACTGAATAACTAAATAAATTCAGCACAAAGTGATATCCATTATCTGAAGTACCAGAAAAAGCAAACATTTAAAATGTGGATGTTGAATAAGAATCTGGCGAAATGATGAGACTCATTAAATGCTATATTTCTAAAAATTGATTCAATTATTAAGAAATATAAAAGTCTGAAAGTAATGGGTATATTAAACCTTTAAAAAAAGAAATGCTAATTCTGGTGGCACTGGCCTGTGTTCTCAGTTGCTAGGGAGTAGGTTAGACAGTTCAAGGTTGAGCAACTTAGGGAGACCCTGTCTCAAAATGAGAAGTGAAAGGGGGCGAGGGATGTAGCTTAGTGGTGGAGCACCAGCTTAGCCTGGGAGAGGCCCCATGTTCTCCACGAAGGCCTGAGGGTGGTGGTGGCACACAGCTGTGATCCCAGCGCTGGGGAGGTGGAGGCAGGAAGGTGAGACCTGTGAGGTCACCCTGGACCGTGTAAAAAGTTTGACGCCACCCTGAGATGCATAAAACTGCTTCTCAACAGCAAAACAACTCCCTAACATATCTCTTTTGGAGCCCTGCTGCAATTGTGACTAACAAATCATGCAAGTGTCACATCTGGGGAGCAGCTGCCGGGGCTGGGGAGTGCAGGGGACTCTCCGGGTCATTGCTGCAAACTTTCTGGGATACTGTGCAGAGCTAAGCTAAAGTTAAAAATTCACTCTAAACCAAATTCTGGGTGAGTAAGATGGTTCAGCAGGTAAGAGTGCTTACTACAAGCCTGATGACCAGAGTTCGAATCCTGAGGCCTACGTGTTAGAAGAAAGGAACTAAATTCTTCGGTTTGTCCCCTGCCCCTCTACAGTGCTCCACAGCAGGCGTGTGTGTGCGCGTGTGCTCACAATCACAAACACACTCACACATGCACACAAACACATAAATAAATTAGTAAATGTAATAAAGATCTCACGCCATTAAAATATGTCAAAAATTCCAGCTACCATCCGGGTATAAGTATGTCTTTGATTTTTATTTATTTATTTATTTATTTTTACTGTATTCCACAGAAGACCAGAAATCGATTGTACATCTATTTTCAGGCTTTGTTTCCTTTCCCCTGCAACGAAAGCTCATTCACCAAGTAACAGCTAAGCAGCATGTATTTGGTTCTCCTATTTGGCGCTGTTTGAAGTCTGAATAGCTGACTTATGCCCAGACTTAAGCCACCGGACTCACAGAATTGCTCTCATAGGACAGGATTCCCGGTACAAGCCACAGTTCCCAGCATGACCTCTCTGCTGCAGCCGTGACTAAAAGGCCCTGTGTGTGAACAAAGTGCAGGGAGGTCAGTGGAGTCTTCACCCAGGAGCAGGGACACCCAATTACACCCTTCCCCAATGCTGAGGGTAGACTGTAAGAAACAGAGGTGGGGGGGACCTGAGCCAAACAGTGCCTACTGTGCATAACAGGATCACTGCATTCGTGACCTTGCTGCAGCTGTGGCTGCTTGTGCAAGATCAAAACCATCAACATTCTAGCCTAGAGTAGGAAAGGAGTTCCCGAGCCCACACCCCCAACTGAGGAGCTGTGGACAGCTGAGGAGCCTAGAGAGACTCAGTTTTCTTTAAGGGTATGGCTCCTGCTGGGGCCATCGCTCCCCAGTGGATGGCCCCGCACCCAGAGGTACACAGACAGCACAAACTGGACTTGCTGGGTTATTTCAAAGGCAAGGAATTACCAAGATGGGGGAGGAGAGGGAGGTGGATCTGGGAGGAGTTAGGGGGAAAGTTGGAGGTGAATGTGATCAAGATACATTTTATGAAATTCTCGAAGAATTGATAAAAAGATCTTTTAGAGCCCCACATGGTTGATAACAGCATCCCAGAGCCAGCAAAACGTTGGTCCTTTCCACAGTCGTCCTGGGTTTGAAGTTTTCTTCAACTACCATTTGCAGGTTGCTTATGAAAACACTCTACCCACGTATTCCTATAGTGCTCGTGTTCCCAGCACAGATTCTTTCTTCAACAATTAACAAGGATCTTGCTCCGTGAGCTAGCATAGTCTGGTCCTGATGCTGTAGTAGCCACCAGCCTGTATTTTAAGTGTCCATCACAGAAGATGTCTGAGATACTCATGTGCAAGACCTCTCTAGATAACTATGGCCACATTATTTCATTTCTTATGTTCCAAGAATGCACTATGTCTTAAAAGCACTTGGTGGTGAGGTATCCATGGTTTAGGATGGCAATATAAAATCAGAGGCTGGACAGATCTGGTTTCAATTGCATTGATTTGACCCAGGGCAAGTTACTTAAACCTCGTGAGTCCCCACTGTCTCGTCTGGAAATGAAGTCCTTTTTGTCTCCTGAAGTACTTCTGCCGTGGATGGGAGTGGAGGGAAGTGCCCGGTACAATTGCGACCTTTTAGTAAGTGGTTTTGAAGATGACTTCCAGGTGGACTGAAAGCTGTGTTACAGGTTTACACAGGTGCCTGGGCCATAAAAATATAGTGTCCTATTTTGGAGCTCTCAATTTTGGAGGCAAAGGACAGTCTTGGAAAAGGAAAAAGAAAAGAAAAAAAACCCAGCAACAACACAAAAACAAAACTCCTTTTTCATGGAGAAAGAAAACAGCTGAGTGCGGTCCTGGTGTCAGCTCGAATCAAGTCACTGTCACTAGTGTCGTTACACTGTGATGGCCACAGAGGGGGGGAGAAACAGTAACTCAGCCTGACTCATTAATAACTAAACATGACTTGGGTGGTGGAATGAAGGGTTGACATCCTGGATGAGTGGTTCTGAGACAGTGGCCAAAGATGGAGACTCTGAAAGATGTTTCCCAAAGGCTGCTGCTTCCCAGGTCCTGAGTGGGAGGAATGCGGTGATGTGTGTTTACTCTCCCGTCTCTTTCACAAATACGTACCCAGATGCTTCCAGGTGTACGACTCTGCCTTAGACCCATCCACAAGCAAGACGCTTTTCAAGTTGCCCACATCCTTGTCTTCGTGATGCTTACAGAAATAAATAAACTAAACATGAGAAGAGCTATGAAGACTGCCTACAGTAAACTGCCTGGATTAAAGGTTTTTGATATCCAGTCTTCATTGTCTAACTGATGGGTCCTAGGCAGATTTGATGAGATATCTTCTACCTACGAATCTGGAAGGAATGTGGTCAGATAATAGCACCTACCGAACGGAGCGTTTGAGTCTCCCAATGAATGGGCCTCCGATGGAATTTGATGGAAACAGCCAAGGACCTAAAGGCCAAAAGGATATTTAACATACCGCCTGTTTGCTGTTTAGAGCTGGTTTCCAAAGCTACCACACGTGAAGGGCCAGATAAATCAGGAGGATTGCCTTCCCTCCCTCAGCCCTCCTCGTTCTCTCTTGTGTCCTCTTGGTACCAATCACTTTAGCTTAAATTGCTTAGAAAAATTACCCAATGTTTCCTCTTCACCTAACGACAGAAATATGGTCCATCAGACTTACCCGGTTTCTAAAACAGTTTCTTAATCCCATCCCCTTGGTCAGTGGTGACAGATTGGGGCACACTGTTCTTTAGCACGCACAGGCATCCGAAGCAGCCAAACTCAGAGTCAAAAAACTGGTTGTGATCAACACTGTGCAATAATGTTTTTTAGACACAGAAAAGGGTTTTCATCTTTACAAGTTCTAACAAACTGTTAGCCTAGTGAATCAAGAAATCTCTTGAGGCAGTAGGTATTTTCACATAAGCACGTGGAGACGCAGAATCTGTATAACGTTTCTCAAATTGATGCTTTGAACTTAAATGCTCACTAAGCTTCCATAGCGATTGTGATGCTTTAAATGAGGAATGTCCGCCACAGGCTCTGCCATTTGAATATTTGCTCCCTAGGTGGCAGTGCTGTTTGGAAAGGCTCAGGAGCTGAGGCCTTACTGGAGGTGCCATGCCATTGAGGGTGGAATTTGAGAGCTTAAAGCCCAGGCCTACTTCCAGTTCTCTCTCTGCTTCATACTTGTGGTAAAGAAGACGTGAGCTCTGAGCTTTCTGTTCCTGCTGCCATGCTTGTCCCATGCCTTCCTGCCGTGAGAGGCTCTCCTCCCTTTAGAACCCTGTAGCCCAACTTCCTTCTGTAAGCTGCTTCTGGTCCTGATGTTCTATAATAGCAATTGTGGTGGTTTGAATGAGAACGGACCCTACATGCTCATATGTTTGCTCCCTAGTTAGTGGAACTGCTTAGGAAGGATTAGGAGGTGTGGCCTTGTTGGAGGAGGTGTGTCACTGGGGGTGGGCTTTGAGGGTTCAAAAGCCCATGCCAGGCCAAGTCCCTCACTGTTTCCTTCCAGCAAGTCAGGATGCAGCTCTCGCCTACTTCTCCAGCACTGTGCATGCCTGCTTGTCTCCGAGACTCCTGCCATGATGATAATAGAGGAAATTTCTGAAACTGGAAGCAAATCCCAGTTAAATGCTCTCTTCTGTAAGGTGCCTTGGTCACGGCGTCTCTTCACAGCAACAGAACAGCAACTGAGACACATCAAAGAAACTCATACAGCTGTGATATGACCTAGATATTCTAAATGTATTCAGCAACCGCAACTGAGGGCTTTGGGTATATGAAACTAATTATTAGAGGGCTTAAAAGTCAGGTTTCTAATCGTCTCCTAAATCCACTCATAGTTTGTAAGTGGTGATGGCTCAGGCCCTTACTCACCCCGGCGTTTGACTACCGCTAACACGCGGTGTGGTAGTGACTGCTCATTCAGTTTCACGGGTTCTGTAACCACCCAGGAGATAAACGTCTGGGAAAACGTTGATTGGATATCTACCACCTAAGAATCCAGAGGAGGTTCTGTGAAGGAGTTCCTAGACTGGGTTCATTGAAGTGGGAAGACCCACTGTTACAGTGAGCAACACCACCCAAGGCCGGGGTCCTCGGACAGAACAGAGGAAGCAGCGAACCGAACACAGGCATCCCCCACTGTCTTTCCTGACCAGGTGCCCAGTGCTCCCGCCTGTCCCTGCCCCCAGCCTTCCGCCCCAGGATGCACTGGGGGACCCTTTCCCCTTGAGTTGTTTGTCATCAGGTCACGCCAACGAGAAGAGTGACCGGAATACCACGTGGTCTCCTAAACAGCAAGCTGAGCTAAATAAGTAAAACGTTCTCCAAACCAAAGCATAGGGTGAACGGAAGAGATTTGTGTTAATACGAGTTCATTTTAAAAGTCTAACCTGACTTAAAATTCCAGAAACCTGACCTGTGGTTCAGACGTATATTTCTCCTTGAACACGGTTGCATTTTGTTTCTCTTATCACATTTATTTTTCCGTAGAGCCAGGTTATGCTTGGGCAAAGGATGATGGTTTTAAATGATTAATGCAGCACTTAAGTGTTTAAAAGGTGTAAGGAGCTTTAACGAGAAGCAAGTGCAGGTGATGAGGTCGAGCATATAAAAACTGAGATCAATTGTCTCCCCATTACATAACAAGCCCTGGTTTCAGGTCGAACGCCTGATGTTGCTATGAGTCACCACAGCACAGGCTGATCTGCTGCCTCATATCTGTAATAACACTTTCAATCATCTTCACCCTAATGAGGTTCAGGCTGTTGGTTTCCCTTAATGCACAATGCTTGTGTGTGTGCGCATGCGTGTGTGTGTGTGGGGGTGGGTGTGCTGTGTGAGTGTGAGGCTTCCGAAATAAGGATTTTCATTAGCTATTTCCAACCAGTCTGTACTTGCTGTTGCCTTTATAACATCATGTGTTAAGGAGAAAGCTTCCCTCCGTGGTGCTCCAAGGTCCAACTGCTCTGGTTAAAAGCAGTGTATTCAGAGCCCTTCGGTGGCAACGCTGCTGACTCTGCTCTGTTTCCATCGTATCAGTTAAGAAGCAAGGCAGTTGGGGCTTATATTTGAAGCAATGAAAGGAACTTCTTGAGAGTCGTGGGAGTTAGCTGCCTCGTTCTGATGCAGGAGAGAGAGAGAGCCCTGCAAGGATGTGGCACTGGATGGTAATCGCTGTGTGTTTCGGGGGAGGGGTGCGGACAGGAAGGAGGGAGGAAGTGAGTCCTGGAAGGCAGATGCTCCCCTGAGACCCAGAGGATCATTTCTCACTTTCATAAACAAACATACATTTGATTTCATCCACTTTTCCTCTTTAGAGAACTATCTGTGTACATGCTGGACTCCCAGCAAACCAGACATGTACTGCACACTCCCTTCTGGAAGACCAGGGCTTAGGCAACTGGAGAGCTGGGCCTGCATCGTGTGTTACCTGTGGGTACAGAGCTGAGGCCAACAGAGGCTATTTGAGGAAAACAGGTCTCATGTTTCCAGAGCCTGACCTTGCACAGAAGCAGAAAGGAGGTCCATTTGACCTGGGCTCTCCTTGCAAGAATTGGAAGGACCCTGGTGGCCACATCTTCACATGACATCTGCAAAAGGAAGCTGGACCTGCTCTGTTCTGCTTTAGCTGACAGCACCAGGCTCTGACCCCCCAACCCCTCCAGACTGACTGTTTTTAGTGTTTGCCAAGGCTCTGGATCCTGGTTGTGCCTTATGGAGATGCACCTGTGCAGAAGTGTTTCCCTACTCCACCACAAGATACTCGAGGACCGAGTGCGTGCTTCAGAGATGTGTCATGTGTGTGTGTGTGTGTGTGTGTGTGTATATATATATATATATATATATATATATATATATACGTAAAGATGAACTCCCTGAGATTGGAAGCATCAATTTTGCTTATCTGAATCAGTGATTGTTTTAAAAATTATCAATAAATGGGTGCTTGGTAAATATTATCTCATTTATGGCAACCCTGTGAAGTAGGGTACCATTCCTACTGTAGAAATGAGCACATTAAGGATGGTAGAGGCCCGAGATTTCTGCCTGCGTCATCTTTTGGGAGGTAGCAGGACCAGTGATGGCTGAATGGGTGGTTCGCCCTTCCCTCTGTGATGGCAGTGCTTCCCTAGTGACTCCAGATCCAGTGTAGTAACTTGTGGATACGGTCTCCCTCATCGTCAGCTTGCATTTGACCCTGAGAGTGTTAGGAAGCAGAGCATGCCTCGCCCTGCCTCGTGCTGGAGGAGAGAGACCCGGGTGGGTCCCAGGACCTCCTCTGCCTTAGGTGTGTCTGCATGTACACATGTGTGCAGTTGAGTCTTGTTCTGTTTCGAATGATCCCAGCACAGCACCCTCCAGGGATTGTGAAGATGCTGAAAAATGGAAGAAAAAGCGTTCTGTCGAACTCTGTCATGCTTCCTCTCGGGCTAGTGTGGCCAGGTCAAAGTCCACAGTCAGAGCAGCCTGCTGCCTCCAAAGACCACAGTGAGGCCCGCCATCCTGCTCCTGCCACACGAGCTTGACTTCTTTATTTTTTTTTTTCTTTTCTTTTTGAGGGCACAGGGGTGGGAGTGTGGAACCGGGGGAAGGGGGGATGGGAAGAGGGTGTTAGCGAGATACATTGTATGAAACTCAAATTATTAATAAAAAGCATTATCAAAAAAGAAACTGTGTTTAGACGAGAGCAGCAAGAGACAGGAGGTTGGAACCAGGAGCTACGGGTGAGGCTGTACGGAGAGGCTAAAGCTCTGTGCACTGGCCAACGCTGGCCTGAAATTGGGCTCAGATCTTTCAGTTCCATTACGGAATGAGAACCCTGACTAGCTAGTGTGGTCTACAGTGCCATGGCAGAGGATGGCTGCATCCAACACCGAGACCGGAGAGAACTCGCCCGAGGAAAATGGTTTTCTGTGCAGAGTAATGGATCTTGTTCGCACTGACATTATCAGAGCAGACTGCACAAGGCTCATCAAGAGCCTTCTTCCGTTCAACAATTGAACACAAGGCCATTGTATCTTTTCCATATGGACCAACACACTGCCCGCTGGCAGCACGCAGGTCCTGCAGAAAACAGACAAACAAATGACAAATAAATAGATAAAATTGCTCGTGACCCCAGGAGAGCTCGTGACCTCAGGCTGCTCATCGCTGTTCTCATCCCAACACTACCATGGCCAGCCAAGCCACTGAGGCCTCCGGAGGGCTTCCCCTCCCTTCACCTTTGGGCTGCACAGGGCCCTTAGGCCTGACCCAGTCCCTGACCTGTGCCCTTCACTGCTCCTCCACAGGGGACTGAAGGGGAGGATGCTGTCTCGAGAGGAGTGCTGCATCCCCTGGTTCTGTCTCTGTGTTGCCCTCTGATAAGCAAGAGGGTGGGAATCAGGTGATTTAGTGCTAGAACACACCATGTCTTCAGGGAGAAGCTCTGAGAGCTCAACTTATTTTACCCAGGTGTTATCCATCAACTCTTCGGGGGCTTGTTGAATTTCTTATTAGCATATATTAATTATGTAAAATAAGGGATCTAGTTGTGACATTTATATATATATATATATGTATATATATATATATATGACACACTTCAGTCAGATTCACCCCTTCTGTTACTTTTTTTCCCTTATAAGTTTGGTTTTTTAAATTTAAATTTGTCTCTTGACAGTTTCATACATGTATATAACATATTTTGACTTCCTCCTCCCTCCAACACCCTCTCATTGCTTCATTGAGAAGGTCTCTCTATGGCCTGGACTCTCTGAGTAACTAGGCTGGCTGGCCAGTAAGCTCCAGGGCCCCTGCTGTCCCCAGCCCCAGTGCTGGCATTATAAATTTATGCTGTCGGGACCACCTTTTAAAACATGGGACCTGGGAATTGAACTCAGGTCTTCATGTTTGCAGGGCAAGCTTGTTACCTATTGAGCCATCTCCCCTATACCAGGCTCAAGCTTGAGAGTGGTGCAAAGCGCGTGAGCATGAGGTGAGCAGGGTGTGAGTACTGCACTGTCTTTCCTTCCTCTTGTGAAATATGAAGCTCTTAACCCCTCAATCCCAGAGGAGCTTAAGGAAGAGTTGGAAAGAACTACACAAGAATTAACGTCTCCTCTCACAATTTCCCAGAAGCACCTAAAAGACCACACCTACAGGATGGAGACCATCACACCGAAACTTTTGCCTGAAGCTTCGGCATGTTGGATACCTGGTAAGAGAGCTGAGGCCAAATGGCAAAAGGAATGGAGTCACCGGCCGGAATGTAGCACCATGGAAAAGCAGAGCCTGGATGCACCTGTCCTTTTCTGTGGCCTGATTCTCAAACCCTGACTCTATTGAGTTGTAATGTTTCATAATGAAAATTATAGCTCGGTTACTCCTATTAAGTTATTAAGTTTTATACTTTAAAATTATAGAATAAATATAGCCTTTAAACAAGCTAAACCACAGTGCTGTACTTCAAAGCTAAGCGCGGGGGAAAGCCACACCGAGGCTCATTTTCATTAGTGTTATATACCCCAAACTTTTATAAACAGTTTAATAATGTCACTTACAAGCCGAAACCAAACGACTAAGTACATCGTAAAAAGCGGCAGCTGAGAACCAGCACCCCGACATGTGCAAGGCTTTGCTTCGCTTTCTGTGGTAGGTGGCATCGGCTCGCCCTTCAAGGCTATGGTTTTCAACTTCCTCCAGATTACTAATAAATTAAAATCTGATTTTCTTGGGCGGTAATCGGCTGAAATTTTTCTCTCTTTTAAAACATGCTCCAATGTGATAAATGCAAACTGGGTTAGGACTTGTTTTTTCCAAGGGAAGAAATTCATAAGCTCAGCTGATGAGAGATGTTCGGAGACCATCTTTGAAAAAATCTTCAGTCTGGGACTGGAAGATGGCTCAGCAGTTAGGAGCACTTGTTGCTCTTTCAGAAGACTGAGGTTCCCAGCACCCATTTGGTGGCTGGCAACCATCTGTAACTCCAGTTCCAGAGGGTCTCACAGCCTCTCCTTACTCTTATGGGCACCAGGCACTCACATGATATATATATACACATACACACACATACATGATACATACATGCAGGCAACACACACACACACAATTTAAAAACAATAGAAATAGGTCTTCCAAAAGCAACAGTCTGTTAAAATTAGTGCTGCTTGGTTTTCCATCTGTGTCTCTGATGTGAACAGTACTGGTGTTATTCCTTCTGTTTTCACCTGTTTTTAAGGACAACTCGCACACTTCTCTTGGGTAATTTCCGTTTCTAAGCTTTATGTAGCATTGCATTTTTAAAATGCTCTGGAGCAAATGGCATCTTTCACTGGTTGGTTTTGTATCACCAGCTCTTTCCTTTTTTCCCCCCAAACATAATAGTTTTATTAATGACTTGAGTTTCATACAATATTTCTCCACAGCACCCTCTTCCCATTCCTCCCCGGTCCACCCTCTCACCCCTGTGCCCTCCAAGAACAAAAACAATAAACAAACAAAAGCCTGAAATCATTAACAAAACAAGACAAAAAACACAAACAAAAACAAGAAAAAAAAAACAGGCAGAAAGAAACAGAAAGACAAACAAACACACCACCAAAAACCATGGTGATCTGTGATCCGTGCTCTGCCACGTGAACTGTACTTCATTTAATTTTCTTCCTTCCTTTCTTTCTTTTTTTCTTCCTATCTTTCTTTTGTTTTCTAGCTATGCCTTGCTCGTTCTCTGAATGTTTAAGCTTTGCACAGAAGGAGCCACATACAATTTTGGTTGTGCTATAATCTTAGTTACAGTGAAGGGTGTCTGAGAGCACCCGGCACCTTGCAGGGTTTCCATACCATTTAATCTTTGTACCGTTTCTTTGAAGGTAGAGAACTGTGACTTCGCTATTGCAGGTGGGATAGTGGAAACTCTAAGAAGCTAAGCTCCTTAGCCGTGCACTTTGGGTGTTTTCTATGGTAGTTTATTAGGGCTCCATGACAAATTTATGCAGGGTGTGAAAGGCGGGGGGGTCTCTAAAAATAACCCCCTGATTTGGGGCTTGAACTACTAGGGCTGTGTGACGGGCTGAGTTTGAATGACTGACTGAGAGGGAGCAAAATACATAAAAAGGTTTTTTTGAATTGGAGACCTACTTGAAAAATCTTAAAAACTGAAAAAGACAATAGTCCGTTTGTAAGTGAATTAACATAATAACATCTGTACAGCTTGTTTGTTTTGAGAGCTTGAAAGACATGAATAAAACAGAACTAATGGTGTACAACAGCCTCCCTGTTCTAAAGGCTCCCTGTGAGTGCGGGCCGTGTGTGGGAACACCGCAGAGCTGCCTGCGGCCTCTCCTGTGAATGCTCGCCGAGCAAGATTGCTATCTATTCTGTGAACGAGATAATGGCACACTGGCCGGCACCTAATAGTATCCTTCATCGTGGTTTGGAGAAATACAAATGACGGACAATTACAATGATTCAATGTGTGTGAAAGCAGCTTTCCAGGGTAGGAAATAATGCTTTTATATTTATGTCAAAAATGAAGAGAAAAATCCACTCCGTGGTCATGCTAGGACCTGGATTCCAGCATGGCTGACTCTTCCCAAGGACAAGGGCCTCATCTCTGAGCTCAGGGAATGGGGGGAAGCCTCCCTAACCTTTCTCAGAGCTAACTAATGAATCAAGTGCCTTGTGTTTGATAGGCTACCACCCCCCAATCTCAGTGTAATTATGTTTCTTTAATGTTTTATGTTGCAGAAGTTTGCCTTGTAAATAGTTCCGTATTAAATGCTATAATTAATTTAATAGTACTTTGAATGCATTGCATTTAAGGGTGCGCCCTCTCCAAGCATCTGCGGAAGCCAGGCCAAGGGACCTCCATGTGGAGGTAAACTGGACAGACCCCCTCCCAGTGGAGGCATGGAAGATGGGATCAGGCACAACCTTGGAGTGCAACTTGAAATGCTTATCAAGGACCTAGGATTTTTTTCAAGTTCCATCACAAACAGGCTGTCGGGGCTGATTGGGGGGGGGTGAATTGTGGGGTTCCTGTCAAGACAAAGCCTATGCTGGCATATTCTTATTGACCCAAAGAAGGGCTGCACCAGAAAGTCAAGGTCCTGAGAACACAGCCAAAGGACATTTGCTGTCCCTTCCCAGCGGCGGGAAAGGGGGTCTCCAGTCCTACTGTGGCCCTTGCAGCATCTGGAATAATTATGTCTGCTCCGCACCCTGCCAGGCTGTATGCTGCATCTGGGAAATGGCCAGAGACTGAGTTTATTTAATGGCTCTCTCCTCAGAACTTCAGTGCAGAGCTGCTGCAGAGGTGGGCACACAGCACGCAGCACACAGCACACCTCCCTTGGGTGGCATGTTCTAGAAGGAATTGCTAGAAAGAAATTCTCATGAACGTCTGAGTTCAATAGATCTGCTAGCCATTTCTCAGGTTTATCTCTCCCGCCAGTCAGCCCATCCTTATCCCTGAATCTGCCCCTTGATGAAATCTATTTGGTGGGCGATATGTTTTCACCTAAGGAGAGAGTCTGATTTAAATACACATCCTCCTGTAAATCACAGTATCTTCATTTTTATGGAGTCCATGGTGCCCATTTACAATCTAAAGTTTGAAATAAATTCGCAAACTTAAGAATGGGCTGTCTGGTGTATAAAATCTATTTGGCCGAAGTGCCACTCACAGAAGAGGGGGCTGCCTGCGTTCTTGGCTTCTTTGCAGCGAAACTAGAAAATAAGTCTTGGATTTGTCCTTGCTCTTGGAGGCCTTGACTTTGATAATGACCTTGGTAAACTCGTGGTTGGCACAGGAGGGTGGTTTGGGCTTCTCACTGAAGAGCTAGCTAGGTTTTGAAGACTGAAGCCTCGCTAATAACCAGCCGTTCACATGTGCGTGAGTGCAATCAACTCCTCTTGCTGCCCAGAAACTTCCAGGGTAGTGAAATGGAGAATCCACCTAGGTGGCTTCCAAATCCCTACGCATCCCAGGATGACCTTGAAGTCCTGATCTTTCTGTCTTTACCTCTCAAACGCTGGGACTCAAGGCATGTTCCACCATGTCCAGTTTGCTGTCCTGGGGGTCGAATCTTGGACTTTGTGCACGGTAGACAAACACTCTACCAACTAAACCATGTGCCCAGCCCAAGAATCATTATTTTTGAGTGTGTACATGTGTTTATGTATGTGTGACTGTGTGTGTGCACACACATGTGGAGGCCAAAGGTTTACACTGGGTATTGTCCTGAATCCACTCTATCTTATTATTCTTTAAAAAAAATCACTTAATTTATTTAGGTGTGTGTGTATGTGTCCATCTGCGCACACGCACACATGTGTGTGTGTGTGTGTGTGTGTGTATGTGTGTGTGTGTGTGAGAGAGAGAGAGAGAGAGGGACCAATTCACAGGAGTCAGTTCTTTCTACCATGTGGGTATCACAGAGCAAACTCGAGTTTTGCCTTTCCTTGCTGAGCCATCTCACTGATCCCTGATCCTCCATCTTATTTTATGAGACAAGGTCTCTGAACCTGGAGCTTAAGAGTTGTGAACTGGGGTCCCCAGGCTGATTCAGCAAGCGCTTTCCCGCCCAAGTCACCCCCTACACCCGGCCACCATGAAACACACCTAACTGAAGACCATCCTATGGTTTCCACTCCTTCGAGAGTCTTCTGTCTTTTGCAGACCAAGGTAGATGCTGGTGTCTGTGGACCATGTATGGTCATTAAACTAAATCAGTTAGAGGCACAGCTTTGGTTACAAAGATGGCTTTAATAAAAACACTACTATAAGGTTATTAAAACAAGAGCCACAAAAGCTAGCCCCTTGGCATTCAGTTCCATTCATACTCATCACAGCTTGAAATAAATTGCCAAAATTTAACAACGATGAAAAAAATGAGTCATGTTGCAGTTTAAATACAATGCTCTAAACCTCTTAAGATAACCATGGTTCGTGAACTTCCTAAGAGCTCCAGTCATGCTGGCAAAGCCAATCAATTAAAGCTGCAAAGACAGCCCACTGGAAGTCAGACCCAGTGATCTTTGAGAATCCATTCTTCACCAAAATGTGTGTAGTTTGTGGTGAAGTTGAAGTACAGAGTCCCTGAGGCAGTTTTGGGCAGACTACAGTCTGCTTGTCTGTGGATTCATCGGTCACCTTTGTGGCGCAGACATCTGAGTTCACCTGAAGGTCCCTGGAACTATGGGGAGGGTGGTATTTAATTTATTAATAACTTAGTGCTAACATTAATTATAGTCATTTAAAAATATAATCGAGGAAGGTATAAGAAATAAAAACCAGCTAAGCCTTCCTGTCTTTGCACTGCCAGCCTTTGCTGTAGCTCTCCTGAATGACCACCATGGCAGTTTGCGTTCTCCAGATCTTTGCTGCAAGAAATGCATGGCAGCAAAAATGTAAATATTGGAGAGTTTCAGGATGGGGAGACGTCTTAGTGCAAGCACACTTACGTCCTTGCAGAAGATCCAGGTTCAGTTCCCACAGTCCTCGGTAACTCCCACCCCTGGGGACCGGAGGGTTTCTTCCGGTCTTTCTAGGCAGTGGACACACATGACCCAAGCGCACACACACACACACAGAATAATTACATTTTTAAAACATCTCAGGTTACTAAGTGAGAAGCAACACCTTCCACTTCAACACAGTGTAGCTCAGCCCTTCTGACCAGGGAAGCCCTCCTGAGTCCCTTGCCTCATTCATCAAAGGGTTCCCCATGCAGACCGAGCTCGTCCAGACCTCGTTCTAGACTCGCCATCCTTAAGCTGCAGCCGCTGCCCGAGCCACCTGCCTTACGCCGCTCTCCTGCCAACCTCGTGGGCCTGTTTTCAGTTCTCGTCGTTAGCCCTTAGCAACTGACGTGATAGACTTAGTCCTCTAACGTGTTTTTGAACTTAGGCTTTTGAACAGGAGACGGTGTGTGTTGATTTCCTACGGTGTAGTGGAGGTGATCAGAGCCCAGGTGCCTTTGTGGCACTCACCTACCACGTGTACCGGGGGAGCCCGACCTTCTGTCATCTGCAGGGCTCACACCCAAACACTGCACAAGAAAATTACACTGACAAACAAAAAGAGCACCATGTTGTTCACCTCTGTTTGTGATAACTGTGTTGGACTGCTGGGTTGCGGGCTGGACATGTCTAAATGTCCTTTATTTTCGTAACTATTCTCAAGCTGAGCTTTCCTGTAACTTTCATCTTAAAACTGAGAACCACAGACGACTTTGCCACGTACCCTTTCGTCAATTTTTACATCCCGGCCATTATACTTTAGGGTTCGTCCGTCTTAAGAGTCGTCTCTCATAGGAGACATGT
Organism: Cricetomys ansorgei; assembly: GCA_026225945.1. Classification (NCBI taxonomy): domain Eukaryota; kingdom Metazoa; phylum Chordata; class Mammalia; order Rodentia; family Nesomyidae; genus Cricetomys; species Cricetomys ansorgei. The sequence goes on along the minus strand of JAMJFZ010001816.1, from coordinate 17,972,385 downwards.
GTTTGCAGTAGCTGCAATGCCTTTGCAGAACTCTCGGGTGTTTCTCTCTGGTTCACAGTGCAAGCTCTGTTGTCGCTTGGTCTTTTTCCTCTGATTCATTGTTTGCTGTTGAACGCCTAGTGGTTTCTGGGTGGTTTTGTGCACAGGCTACTGATTGTCATCCCAAAACACTCTTCTTCCTGGCCCGAGGCTGTACTTCGCTTCCCGGCCACATGGCAGCTAAGGTTCTACCCTAGCTCGTGAGTCCGCTGTAGGTGAACGTCTCTAAGATTTCAGCACAGCTCCTCTGTTGTGCCTCTCTGGCTCTCTGCAGGGTGAAGTGATCCCGTTCCAGAGTGACTGCGTGAGAAGAGCCAGCCATGGACTGGTTGGTGCTGGATGGGGAAGTGGATTGTGATTTCCTTAGGTCCCTGGATAGTTACTAGGCATCTCTTAGCCCACATCCCCACTCTCCTTACATACGGTCTCCATCAGAGGCTGGTGTGTGATGACTCTTAGATGGGTGAGCCTGGGTTAGGACTTTCCCTAAGAGAACCATCCGTGTGGGGAAGGGTGTGTGTTTGCAGTCCCTTGGTGGGAGACAGGCAAGCATCCGCCTTTTTAAGGGGCTACGGGGTTGTTTGTTGTTTTTGAGACAGGGTTACACTGTGTAGTCTTGGCTGGCTTGGAACTCTATGTAGATCAGGCTAGCTTGGAACTCATAGCTTGTCGCTGCCTCCCTAGTGCTGGGGTTAAAGGCCTGAGCAGCCACGCCTGGCGTAATCACTCCTCTTTAAGCCAAAATAAGTCTGGGCACCCACAGTCACTTTAGCGCCAGTGTCTGCTAAGGATGAGACTGTAATCTGAGACTAAATGGACTGCCTACATGTTTTAGGGAACAGTACGAGTAGTCAGAGGAGGAAGGACGCACATACAGAAATTACTCTCTGGACTGCCTCTCCTCTTTCTGCCCAGTTCCCACTGACTTCTGTTTTGGATTGTTACTTTTACTTAGAGTCTTTCCCAAGAGAACCCTCCATCCACATATACATACATACATACACACACACACACACACACACACACACATACATACACACATACATACAGACATACACACACACAGACATACACATACACACACACACCACACATACACACACACACCACACATACACACACACATACATACACACACACATACACACACATATACACACACATACATACACACATACACACACACACACACACACACACACACACACAGCCCAAGATCTGCAGCTTAGTCTGCATAGAGACTGGCTTCTGACTTTACCCTATCCCTAGCCATTGGGTTTCAGTGTCAGACACTCACTCAAGGTAGAATTGGAGTATCCCCACCCCCTCATGGCCCTTTCTTAGCTGGATGCAGATCATTAAATTCAAGCTTGATTCTAGAAGAAGACAGCAAAACTCAGGTGATTTGTAGGAACTAAGGCTGGGAGGGAGGGAGGCCATCTTTTTCCCAGAAATCACTATGCTTTCTCTTGTTATCATCTGGATACTGCCAATGTTCCCTGACTCTGCAATAAGGGAACCAAAGAGTAACTCTCAAATACCAGGAGAGACCACGAGTAGCTGGGTAGGAAGAGCCCTGTTGTGCCAAGTGTTCCCACCTGGGCTACGACCAGGGCCATGTTGGAATCTAAACCTGTTCTTGAATAAGTTTCCATCTTGGAGATAATTCTCCCTCTGTGGGTTTGGGAGAAGGTGCTGGGTGAGCGCCTGTGGAAGTCAGCTATGTAGCCTCCTGTGCATCTATCACGGCTGATGACCCGTCCCAACAGGCCACTTGGCTGTAAGGTCAGCCAGGCTCCCTGGGATATTTCATTTTCAGGTCGCATTTGGTCACTTTCCTACTTCAGTGAGCGTCGAGGCATAGTCAGATAGAAGTGACTTCTAATCCTGCCTCTGATGAGCTCATTCACAACCTGGAGACTCTCATTGGGCCAGTCTGCACCTCAGTCTGTTCAGGAAAAGGACTGGTGTAGACTAGACCAATAGTTTATGTTGTCTTCAGCTTTAAAACCTCTTTCCAGGAACCAAAATAGAGCAGGGAAGACTAAGAGCTCAGAATGAAGTAGGTGCAGATGCTCCGGACACCTCCACTCTCCTCACCTGGACCTTAAAGGGGTCCCAAAGGCACACACCTGGGGAGCTCCCAAGGTGCACTGAACGCAGCCGGGAAACCACTGCTTTGGAGGACCCTGTAAACTGTAACAGTCGATAATCTCTAGTAATAGTGGAAAAATCTATTTCCAACAGTGTCTCGCTGGACTCGATGCCAAAATACTCCACGGTTCTGTCAGATCCTACCTATCACAGGTGTAGACTTTCAGATGGCACAGGACGGAGGTCCCAGCCCGTGGTCCGGGCACAGGATACAAGTCCAGTGTCCAACCTCACCCCCTCCCTACCCCTTCTGTGCACCCCCTGGTGTGGCTGTCCCAACAACGTGACTCAATGGCAGGAACGACACTGAAGATGAGATGCCCGAGGTCAGGTGTCAGCACGGTTGCCTCCTCCCAGACTGGGCGACATGTTCTCATGACTCTGCCCAGCTTGGTATGTTTGCTGCCAATGTTTGGCATTCCTTGGTTTTAGAAACATCACTCTGTTTCTGATCTTTACCGATGTATACACGTGTCTATGTTTGTGTCTATGTATATGTGGGTGCATGTCTGTGCATGTGTTTGTGTATCTGCCTATGTCAGAGTCTCCAGTCAGCCGGAACAGGGCCCCACCCTACTCCTCATTAGTGTGACTTCTTAATAACTAATTTTTGTCTGTAGCAACCTGGTTTGAAGACAGAGTCCCATGCTGAGGGACAGGGAGTTAGAACACCAACATAAGAATTTGTGGTGATGCTTAGAGTCCCTAAAAATCACATAAATCTTTCACCATGTGAATTTTCAGAGATACAATTCAGCTTAAAACGTCCTGTTACCCTGGACAAATGACTTTATTTTTCTGATTCGATTTATGTCCCGTGACCTAAGGCCACTGTGAAATAACATGGAAGGCAAAATGCTTTACACAGTGAATACTCACTGTCTGTACAGTTAGCTGTCATTATTCATCGTATTTATCTATTTGGTGTTTGGGTGAGCATGCATCCATACTATGGCCTTTGTGTGGAGGTCAGAAGGTGATTTGTGGAAGTCTCTCCCCTGCTTCTACAAGTAGGTCTCAGGGTTTGAACTCAGGTCACTGGAGTTGGCCTTCACCTGCTGAGCCATCTTACTGGCCCTGCTAACTCACATCATGAACACATTCTGGCTTCATACTCAATATTTCTTTGAAGGGTCTCATGTGGCCCTGTTTTGCTGTAGTTGGATCTAGACTCTCAGGCGCTTCTTAGATAATTGTCACCTTGCGGTAACAGGGAAACATGCAAATTATATTGATCTCTCCTTGTCCTGATTTATCAAAAGGTGTTTGTATTCTACTTTCAACTGACACTAGAATGGATAAGAGAGTAAAAACAGTAAATAAAGAGCTATTTGGACCGTGGATGAAATCCATATAAACAGATAGGATGAAGTGACACAGGGGGAGAAATCCAGGCCCTCTATCACTGGCCTTCTGAATCTTCTAGAATCTCTGTATCGTCTGTTTTTTGTGTATGCTTCTTATTTTACTTTCTATTTACCCTCATATGCACATACGGAAGTCTGTAATCCATACCTGTGCTCTGAACATGTGATCCTTTCTGCTTCATTTGACAGACAGTAAGTATGTAGAATTCTCACTTTCCAACTCTTCTGACTTACCTCTCAGGAATTTCAAACATGTGTGAACATACTTCCAGGGTTCTGATACAGGATCAGATAAACATCCCAGCATTCGGCAGACACCTAATTCATGGCGTCACCCTGCTGCCTGGGATGAAGGTGGTGGAAGTCAGCATGGCTGTGTGACAGATGGGTTTGCTGTCCCACACCACTCTGGGCTTTCAGAAGTCAGTGTGAAGGGAGCCTGCTGCATGAGTTCTTGTCATTCTGCCAGAGCATCAGAGATGGGTCAAGGAGACACAATCTCTCCTGTGTTTGGGAAGAAGTGAATGGACCTTTAAAAAACAAAGTCTAGTGTCAAACTATGGTGCTCTGGGTATTGGCTGCAAATGTAGACAAGGGGTGAGCGAGGTTATGAAGACAATTATAAAATTGACACGACAATAATATAAGGTAGGTCGGATTCCCCTAAGGTACGAAGAAGTTCAATAAGAACTTACCTCCCCCCTTGTTCAGGACACTGAGTCTCACTCTAGCTCAGGCTGGCCTAGAACTCACTGTGTAGCTCACCTTAGCTTTGAACTCCAGGTAATTCTCCTGCCTCAGCTTCCTAGTGCAGGGATTGCAAGTATGAGCCATCATGTCTGGTTCAAATCCTCTTTTGATTTGCATTTCCTCAGAGTAGATTCGAGAGCTTGAGTTGGCTTCGGGTCTGTGTGTTTTGATGAAAGTTAGGTATGAATTATAGGAAACAGAGACAGGGGCTGGCTGAGCCTCAGGGCCAGGCTGGAAGCTGAGCCCACAGGAACTGGGTAGCTTTCCTGAACACTTGCACAGAGTGGCTTCCCTTTCTCTCTCTCTCTCTCTCTCTCTCTCTCTCTCTCTCTCTCTCTCTCACACACACACACACACACACACACACACACACACACACACACACAGGAGCCCCAAAGAATCCATTTATTCCACACAGCATAGAGGAAGGCTAAAGAGAAACAAATTTCAAGAGGGGGTGTGGGGGGGGAGTTGACTCTAAACATCTTTAAAAGGATAGAATGGAACAAGAGTGTAACTTTCAATGCGGTTTGTAGAAACCAAACCCCACATTCAAAGAGTGTGCAAATTACGGATTTAATGAAAAAAATTCACTGAAGGAAATTACAGCCACTCTCCCAAAGCCTGACTCTCCAACGTGCTCATGGGTCAGTCTAAAAAATACAATGAGAATGTTTAAAATTCACAAATCCTTGCTTTGGAAACGCTCCTGGCATTTCCATAACTGCTCCAAGAGAAGGCCATGGAGCAGTTGGAGTTTCAGAGGTAACTGAATTAGGTGGCCTCAAGCCATGACCAATGGATAAAATTAATAGTTGGTTCCTAATACACAGAGGATGTCTAACATTGACCTTTCATGCCAGCTTATAGCCTTTCCCTTCTCGTTTTTGAAGGTCAATAGCAAATTGAGTAGCAGACGTTTTAAGAATACAGAACCCAGGCCAGTGAGATAGCTGAGCAGGTAGAGGCTCTCACCAAGCCTGGCAACAATGTATCCCCAGGACCACAGGGTGGAAGAAAGGGCTCAACTCCTACAAACTGTCCGCTGAGCTCCACATGTAGGGCATATCACAGATGATATATGCAAGAATGCACATACACACACACACACACACACACACACACACACACAAATATAAACATAAATGTAATTTTAAAATAAAATTAAGAAAGGAACTACAGAATCTATGTGCATGGCAACACAACACACATCTCACAAATGGCCGGAACACATCACATCTGCACTGTGATAAACTGTCCACCTTGCGGATTTAAGACATCCTGATGCCAGTCAGCCACTGTCAACACCACAGACGCAGAGGCTCCTACCACGTATCCAACAGTCTCATCTGATCTTGACTCCATAGTGATTGCTGACATTATAGATAGTGAGCTTTTTCCCTGTTCAAAAACTTGTATTTAGAAAACACACAATGTCCTCCGTAACCTTCAACCACACCGTGCTCACTGAACTAAAGCCTTCTATTCCCCTTCTGAATAGAAACGCCTCCTGCCCAGACCTCGTGCAGCTAGGGATTTGAGTGCAATAGACAATTTCAAAGACTGCTCTTCCAACTTAACAATTGGTGCATTAGGCTGAGATGTTCAGGCGAATGCAGTGGCAACCCCGAGGGCTTTGCAGTGGTGGCGAGGCTCGTTCACCTGGGTCTGGAGAAGGGTGAGTGAGCATTAGCAGCCTGTTCTTTCAGCCCCCACATTTACCTTGATCTTCTCGACGAATGCAAATTGACATCATACCCACGTCGCCATGGTGTTTATAACCACAGTCATGATGTGAAGAATAGTGCAAAAGGGGAAACATATGACAGCAAGGAGACGCTCTTGTGCTGGGGACGTATAAACAGATGCGGAGAATGAGACGTGTTCACAATAGAAACTCAAAGTCCTCGTTTTGCCCCGATTGTCTTCCCTTCCTTTTTAAACAACCTTCCTTTATTCCGGCTATCAATACAAAGTTCTTTCTGGTAAAATGAAGTGCATTCATGCTGTCTGAAGGAAGCTTTTAAAGCTGATCTGTACCCGCACAAAGGAGAGGCAGCGGTGGGGCAGTCGGCCGGGGAGCCAAGTTGGCCAACGTTCATTACTCATGGCTCGACACTCCAGCCTCCGCATCGTTTTGTAAAGAATCAGATAAGCCTTCCCCGTGATAAACAACTGAAATAATTTTTCTTAGCTGTCAGTTCCCTTTCTCCCTTTCCCTGCCCGTTCTCACCCTCTCCTCCGCTCGTGAAAGCAGCCAGGCGCAGCCTTTGGTCTGATAAATGGGCTCCTTTCAACGGGTGGCAGGCTTCGGGAGAAAGAGATAATCCCGGATAATGTGGACACAGTTTTCATTTCATGTCACCCAATTAAACTGCAATTATCCGGAGTGCCACAGCAGAAAACTGGGAAGAATGGCCAGAGTGCAAGGCTCAGGCGATTCCTGGGTTCTTTACACCATGCACATTAGCCTGGATTCGTTCTTTGTGGGTAATGAAGTGCAGGCCTAAGGACGAGCATACACACATACACACACACACACACACACACACACACACACACACACACACACACACACACGGCCATGGCCAGACCAGCTGCAACCTGTGGCTGATGGGAGATGCTTGTAAATCGTGTGAGAAACAGAAGCCGTGTGAAGATGATCTGCACTCAGAGTCAAGGGCTAAACAGCAGAGAACCCCATTCCACAAGTTGCCTCTCTGACACCTTGGGTAGCAAGCCCATTCCCAGATACATCCAAGTGGAGCTCTTCCCCGTATAGTGACAACCTAGCAGCCTGTGAAACACTGTCCTGAGAGCCCATTCCCCACCAGCTGAGAGTGAGGGCAGCTCTGTAGTTACGCACATGTTTAATAAATCGCGTGGAGACATAGTAACCTGAGCCTTGAATAGATATAAACATCTCAGTGAACAGCTGGCTCATCGATGGGGAGGTTTTCCCTTCATTTAAACGTGGCACTATGGACCCTGGCGAAGTGCCCAGCTCTGTAGTGGGAAGGAGATAAAGGGATGACCGTTCTACATTATGAGAGGGTGTAGTTCTATAGCACTCCGCAGTAGAAGACGGCGGGCTTCTTGTAGAGAAAACGAAAGAAAACACAAGTCTGAAGGCGATGCTTTCACGGAAATGAGCACTGCCATATTCATAAGCGCAGCTGAGAGAAGATTCACCATGGTAGAATGTGTTGAGAGAAAAGCCAATACAGTAGAATGGATGAAAACGGCCTCGGAGTGTCGGAGCACGGGAAGATGAACGAAGCTGGCCCCAAACTCACAAACTCCAAAATCGCATTTTCATCATGGATAACATAACTTCTCTGGATTGATTAGTATCTCCTCAAATAAACTGCGCGACTTTCCCAGCTGGTATTCGTGATGAATCAACTACTTTAATCTCCTAAAATTAGTCTCTGGGGTGCTGTTTGCCTCTCTGGCTCTTCTTCCTCCCTCTTTTTGAGACGGATCCCATCTTAATCTGTTTGAGAATAGTGGTTTACGGCTCCTGTAGAGGGCAGATGGGACAGGAGAGTCATTCAAAGTTGGCTTTGACCAGAAAAATTTACTCAGGTGTAGCTGTCAACAATCCTGGGGCCCCTGCAAGCTCAGGGCCCCAGATCAGGGATGGAGACATCTATCCTTAGGAACTCTGCCTTTCTCCCTCTCATCGGGAGCTGTGCGTGCTACCTTACCCCACATGTCCACACAAACGTGGAAGAACACATTGTCAAAGTCACACAGTAAACATGAAAGAAAACAGCCTGGAGAGATCTTGAGATGAACTTGAAAATTGGTTCATTCTTCATAATCCTAAGTGCAATAATAAGCACCATAATGACACTAACAACACAAGACAGCCCTGGGTACCTTTCATCTAAGCTCAAAGCACTAGACAAATAATGGCCTGGGATAGGATCCCATCCTCGGTTGCTTTATGGGAGAATCCACACAATTACAATGCCATAATGATACGATGATAACATTAATAATACCTTGTGTCTACACAATGCCTATCTCTGGGAAACCCGGGCAGTTGGGAGATGCTGATCTAATTAAATGCCAGGACTCGGGCTTGCAGGATTTTGTTTTTTTGTTTTTCGTTTCCTTAATTTAAATGCTATTTAGGAAGTGATGGGGATACTAGCATTGCCCGCTCCCTTCCTCCTCGGTATTTGTGAGTATAAAGGAAAAAGATTGCCCAGATTTAGATCTTCAACTACACGGAAGAACAATGTTAATAGCAGGACATAATAATACTGCTTAGATCTCTGTTCATCTGATATACTTGTCTTTCAAATGATGGATATTTCACATCCTGTCCCTTTTCCCTGAGAGATTTTCACACAGCTCATCCAGTGAACAGAAGAAGGCAAGGTTGCTGGAGGAGAGACATCTTCACCGCGGTTCCTTTGCTGGCACTATGGTACAACTGCAACTTCCCTGGGGCTGGCTCTCTCAACATTTCACAGGCAGAGTTTAGAAAACCTTTAGTCATTTGAAGTGAATTAAAACAAACAAACAAACAACATACCTTTAGCTTTGAGAGACACGGAAATAAAAAATATTTTTTTAAAATAGCACTGGGATTAGTTTGGGTTCAACATGGGAGGACCTCAGAGCAAATAAAATGGCTAAGTGTAAAGAATCTCCCTTAAAATAAAATACCTTATATGGATTAATTCAGAGCAGGTAGAGTTACTCAGGACCTCCTTCCACGGACTACTAGATATTTAAGGAAATACTTTAATTTCACAACAATCTCAAATATTCAGTATCAGCCACAGGCATTTATCATGGTCTGTAATTATTATTATTTACTTACTCTCTTGCTTTTCCTCCTGCTAGGAAATAAACCCTTTGAGGAAAAGAATCAAGTCTGTCTTTTTTCGTTGTTACATCTAGATCTCCAAGTTAACATGTGGCATACAGTTAGTACATAATAAACTCTAAATATTTCATATTGAATAAGTGAATGAAGAGGCTGAAACACAGTAAAAACGGTTGGAGACTCCAGTTTTCTGCTAAATCTGGGCTGAAGTCAAGGCTGCTGCTTTCCAGTTTTATACACCAGAGCAAAGCCTCACATCTTCTTAATGGAAATTGTATCTTTCTGATGCTCCTGAGTGTTAACCGGAAACCACGCAGGTGAATTTGTCAGCCCAAATCCTTGCCAGTCAAAATTACACGGTAGTTTGGCTCCTTCTCTAAGGTCAGTCAGGTGCTGTGCCATGCGCAGCTTTGCCCTTCCTCCACCCTGCCATGCTCACCTCTGGAAAGTTTCGTACAACCCAGAGATGGTGGCGTCCTTTCAGGGACTGTGGCTCTGGGTTAAGGACGGAGGCAAAGACCCTGCCTTGTGCACGAGTCTTTCATTTTTTGACAGCCTCGCCTAACGCAACCCTCAGGATTTTGGGGGGACCCTTAAGCCAATCGTCTGGGCTCTCTTAGCTCTACACACTATAAGGCTCAGCTAAGGAACCAGCTTCCACTTCCCCTACTGCCTGCATTGCATGCCTCCATGTTTACCTTCCTGCTCCAGTTTGGCTAGCAGAGAAAATCTCCCTTTAAGGTCGTTTGAGGATAAAACAAGGATGGCAGCGCCTGGAAAACCACTGTGTACCCTGGGTGTGGAAGGGAGAGGTGGGTCTCTCTGGCCCCCTGTGTCTCACCTCCCCCTAACCAATGCTTCTGCGGAATCACGTGGACTGTGGCCCAGAAGGAGATCCTAGGAGACTCCGGGGGAATGCAGATGAGGCAGAATCTCTGCTTTGTCAGGACTGGGGCATCCTGGCAGTTTTCCAAACCTTGTACAGCAGTTTAGCAAATCTACTCCCAGCTGAGGGCTGTGAGCTGGTTGGAACCGGTAAGGAGATTGGTCCCAAGTTTGCAAAAGAATGTGAGCTGCTGCCAGCTAAGGCCTGGGGCTGGGGGGTGCCTGTGAGGCTCTTGGTCTCCTTTGCTATGGTTCCGAGTAAGCAGGCCTCTTACTCAGCTGTTAAAGCTGCTGGATGCTTAGAAATGAGGCTCTCTAGGCGTCATTTCCACACCTGCGAAGGGAGATATGCCCACTTACAGGAGTGCGGTAAGGAGCAAGTGGGTCACTGAGCAGTTCCCACGTGCACAGGCTCTCAGGGTCAGTGCCCGCTGTGGATAGTCTTTGTGGGCAATGTCCTGGTTGTAACAGGACAGGAAGCAATGCTCCCGAAGGCACTGATGGTGGGCCGAGATATTCTGGGGAGTCCATACCACCACCATAACCACTGACTACTGCACAGTTATACAAATAAAGAGCACTTCTATAGCCTGCTGGTGAGAGGGCTGAGTTTTGCAATACACCATTAAGGAAAAATTAAAAGGCAAGTGGAGAAAAGTCTGATTTGCATCAGAAAGGGGGTGAATCTGATGCGCATGCTTGTATGTGTCTATTCGAGAGAGACAGAGTTGGGAAACAAGAATGCGGAGGAGGCAGGACTCTGCCTGGATTCTTACTAAGAGGTCCCTCGGCTGTATCTCTGGACTTGTGCTGTGATCCCCATTCTCAGAAGGAAGTTCCCGGTCTGACACTGTTGGCCGTTGTGTCCCGCCCATCTTCATCCATCAGCAAGCACAGGGGACATTCTCGTGGAGTAAATATTTCAGTTCACCTAACTTCCCAGTCTCAAAAACTCTTTCCAGTCCACACTTCTCACAGTGGTTCTTTGTGGAACACTGACAGGCAAGGAACATGCATGCCACAGACTTAATGCCTTAGCTGAGACACGCCCGTACAAAAGACCATAACCGATATTGGCTGAGAAAAATCTCAATCTAAAAGTGGCTTTACAATTTCCAGGTGGATTTCATAGTCACGTAGGAAATATTAATACTTCTGGGAAGTCTCACATTAAGTAACTTTAAGGACACTTATTAGTTGTGCCAACGTAAGTCAACTAGAAATTGTCCTGTACAGAGAGACATTATAGGATTGCTTTTGCATGCAGACCGAGCATCTGAGATTACCTTCTAGGAAGCTAGCAGAGAAGATGGGACATATGCTAGCTCCCAGTTCGCCCTTGGGGGGGGCACCTTGTTCTTAGCTAGCGGAGGACTGAGTCAGACCTAGCACGCCCAGTGCAATGTACCTCTCTTGGCAGCAATAGCTGAAAGAGTGGGTGTAAATTAAGTTTTAACTTTAAAGTTAGATGCCAGCTAGCTGTGGCCCAGGCCCTAACTGTCAGAGAGTAGTTAGGGTCAGTACCCGGTGGGAAAGGACCTCTTAGAACCTGGTGCTGTAGGAAGTAAGTCCTGGTGCTGGCATTGCCTGGTGCCAACTTGTATCACCAGCGACCCTGGCAGACCTGTCACGAGTGGCCACTTAGTTTGAGCCATATTAGATGAGCGATTCATGCCAGTCACCATGTGAGCATACAATAAATAAATGATTGGGTGAAAGATGGGTGGATGGATGGATGGATGGATGAATGGATAGGTAAGTGGATGGATGGATAGATAGATAGATAGATAGATAGATAGATAGATAGATAGATAGATAGATGGGGGGGATAGAGAATTTGTATTTCTGCATATCAGTTTAAAGGCTTAATTAACAATGTGAAAAATGATATTTTTGACAAGGTATTCTGACTTGAGGGAAATATTAAAATTCATGCCTAATTACATAAGAAAATACCTTGGGTCGCCAGTGGGGCTAACCTTTCTTTGTCCAGAGGGAATGTAAACCAATGTAAATACAACGTTACACCTGCTAATGTCTAGTTTTGCAGTTGAATTCTAGTGGGGACTCCAAACAGTTTTAACCATCCACATACATCTTTGCATTAAGAATGTGATTTACTTTTAAAGCTATTTACTCAAAGTTCTGTTGGGTCATGCCCCTGAACTTTGATAACGTGTCGGGAAGGCACCCGTCTTCTGTCAGTTTTTATATCTGTCTTACACATGTCAGGTAATGGATGTGGGAAAATCTCTATGGAGAAAACTCACTTACAATATGCAGACAATAGGATAGACTCAGAATAGCAACTTTTTCTCAAGTCTAAATGAATGAATTACTCTAGACAATAATCATCACTGGTTAGCAGCATCACAGAAAGGGAAAGAACAGGCACTGTGGCTGCCCAAGGAAACACATTCATTTTATGAAGTAGTCTTGACAAACGAGCTTCTCATTCCACTGCTAGTTTAACGTATAAATGGTCAATGACTACCTCTACAGCAATCCGTCAACAAAGGTCAGACTGTAGAGAGTTCTACTAACAAGCCATCCAGCGTCTTCAAATTAATTACTAACGTCTCTGTTCGGGCAGAGTGGGAGGGGGAAGGGGATCCCAAAATCAGATAGAGCAGAAACATAAAGATTAAAAGAAACTTTAAAAATATGCGTTGAAATATATGACTTAAATTGAATCCTGCTTTGATTAAACAAACTGCCAATAGAAATGATAATCAGGAAATTTGAAGACTATGTAATTTATGACATTTTGAACTTACTATAATGTTTTAGGTGAAATGATGGTGCTGGGGTTATATTTTTAATTATTAATATTTTAGAAAAGCATGTCTAATTATTCATGAAATAAAATGTGTGGGGGCTGCTGTGAAATATTTGGAGCAGAAGGGCAGAGGAAAAGGTTTATAGCCAGGCATCTCTAGCTTTTGACATTCACCACGCAGTTGACATTTATTAACGTGTTGGTTTGCACTCATAGCTCGCCTGGGTGAGGTTTGGGTTGGACATCCCTGTTATAGGAAACACATCAGGCATTAGTTGGTATCTAGGAGATCATTGTATGATTCTACCTTTTTTTAAAAATTTTTTTACAAGTTTAATGTACCATAAAAGCTTTCTTAAGACAGAATAAAACTATAAAACCAGAAGACATGTACACACAAAACTCTGTCTCGCAGAATAAGTGACATTAGACGAAAATATATATTTTCTATTATCTATAGACTTATATGCTGATATTAAAAGAGAAACAAAGAAGAAAGAAAGGGGAATGTGGGGGAAGGGTAGAGAGAGGAAGGGAGGGAATTCAAGGTATAGATGTCCAGCTAAAGTTAGAAAAATCGTAATAGAGTTGTCTTTTTCCCAAAGAAGAAGAAATTACATAGTAAAGGTACGAGTAACAACAGCAACAACAAGCATTAAGAAAGCCAAAAGTCATTTCTTTGGAAATGCTAATTAATAAAGTTGACAAATTTTCGATGAACTTGTTTAAAAAACGAAGTCAGAGAAAAATGCAAATGAATGCGTGAGAATCAGAAATTGAGGAGGCATAGCAACGCACATAAGAAAGCTTAGGGGAAATAAGAGAACATTGAAGGACAGTTTATTTCCACATGCTTGAGAACTTGGATGCAAGAGTGCACACATCTGACAGATACACCCGAAGGGCGACAGAAAGAATGCACGACTCATCCCGAGTGTGCTAGCTGGTCTGTTAATTACTAAGGAGTAGGAATTAGCATCAAGGCTTTAAAAAAAATGATATTATTAATTTGTTTGCATGTGCATGTGTGTTTGTGTGTGCGCCAGTGCGTGTACATATGTATAAGCGAGCTCACCCATGCTACCGCAGAACTGTAGAAGTCACAGGACAACTTGTCAAAAATGAGTTCTCTGGGGCTGGAGAGTGGTTGCTCTTCCTGAGGCCCTGAGTTTGATTCCCAGCACCCACACGGAGGCTCACAACCACCTATAATGGGATCAGCTACCCTCTTCTAGTGTGCGGGCATACATGCAGACAGAGCACTCGCACATAAAATACATAAACAAATAGACCTTTAAAAACACAGTTCTCTCTTTCCACCTTGTTTTTGAGTCAGTGTTCCTCTTGTGGTTTCTGCTACTGAAGTGCTGCACGTGCAAGTTTTCAGCCGATTCTCCTTGCCTCCCCTTCCGTTCTGCCCTAGGAGTAGGGGCTGGAATTGCAGGAGCCAGAGCAGCCCCCTTTTTTGGTGGACTCTGGGGAAAACTTCAGGTCTTCACGGTTGTGTGGCAAGTGTTTTTATCCACAAAGCAAGTCCTCTTTCTGGTCTAACATTTTTGTAGAAGTTTATTTTTAGTTGTGCTTCAACTAAGCAAGTTTATTGTTTGGGCACTGTTAAGAAACGGTTTGCCCAGATCTTGGCATTTTGTACTGTCTGAAGCTGTTGGGTTTCTGTGGGGGGTGTTTGATTGCTTATGGTCTGCACCTGAGGAGTTCTGAGTCAATAAAACACCTGGGCGCAGATGCTCCAGGTTTCATGCTTCAGGGTTGACTGAGTATGGCGCTGGCCAGGACGGTGGTTCCCTCTGCTGAGTTAGGCAGGGCTTCCACCTAGGAATCTGCCTCTGTCTCTCCGGCTGAGCCATTACAGCAATGAACTACCACACAGCAGACTCCTGAAGAAGGACAGTGAGGATGGGTGTGGCTGGGGGATTTCTCTGAAGCTTTCAGGAGGGTGAAGCAGTTGAGACAAAAGCAAGAGTATACTATTTCTTTTTTGCTCTCATTGTTTGTCTGTTTTTCTATTTAGCTGTTTGCTTTCGTGTTTAATTTTAAATCTCTATAGTCTAGAGACTAATGTTTTCTCCTCTGCAAGAGTAGGGAAAGAGGAAATAATAGAACGGAGTAAAAAGTTGATATACAGCCTCACTTCTACATGAGAACCAGATTTTGCATCTCAGGCGAGAGAATGAGGGGGGTGCACAATACTTGCGAGGAATCATCTCCTCATTGGGAATGACAGCTATTTGTTATGTCCCCCAAAACACTTAAATATAGAATTTCTTTATAACCTTGGAACTAGAAATAACTATTTTTTTCATGAAGAGAAGCCCTACTTGTAATGTTAGGAAAATATTTCTAAATCTGTGTATATTAAAATCAAGAGGGACTGGAGAGAAAAGGAGCAAAGACTAAGATCTCGGAGGTGAAGAACACTGGCTTCTCTTCTGGAGGACCAGGGTTCAATCCCCAGCACCCACCTGGCAGCTCAAAACTGTAACTCCAGTTCCAGAGGATCTGACACCCTCATACCAATGCACATAAAATAAAATTAAATAGATTATTAAAAAATCAAGAAATTCTCATTTAAATTATACAGAAAATGAAAACATAAGCCTCCAGAGAGGTATAGGGGTGGATTATTTACATCATGCTAACTCAAAAAGAGAAAACATTAGTATTCAGAATATATAAAGAGATCTTAAAATTAATTATAAAGCAAGTAGTCAAATAGAAATACATACAAGGCTGGACTGTTGTCGTGGTTCATGCCTTTAATCCCAGCACTCAGGAGGCAGAGGCAGGTGGATCTCTGTGAGTTTGAGGCCAGCCTGGTCTACAGAGTGATTTCCAGGACAGCCAGGGCTACAACAGAGAAACCCTGTCTTAAAAAAAAAAAAAAAAAAAAAAAAAAGGAAGGAAGAAAGAAAGGAATAGAAAAGCAGACAAAAGACAACAGCAATTGTTTTATTAAAAGAGGCAGAATATGGGGTGAGACTAGAAGCTGCGTCAGTGACTTCGTGCTTGAGAAGTCGGGATGAAAAAGAGAAGACTGTACACCAGGGGGAGGGGGCGTGGGGACCGTGAAAGAGGAAACAGGAGAGCTGGCCCGTATGGAGAAACAGAAAAATAGAAACGAGAAGGGGGTGGGGGGAGGCGAAGCTAGCACAACCACAACCGCTGTTCATTTTCTCCTCTCTGAGTGATACTGGGGATTAAGCTTTTTAAAAAAAGGTACTAAGATGGCATTTAAATAAAACCAGAGATATCAATCCTAACAGCTTCGCGAGCCTCATCTCGGAGACACAGAAACCAGGAAAAGCAGAAGATTCTCACCCTCCACAATCAACGCTAGAGATGTTGAAACGATTGCACGCTGTGCAGAGAATTCAAATGTCTATTTTAAAAATGATCGGTTATGGTACTGAGGAGACAGCTCAGCCATTAATAACATTTACTGCCCTTGCAGGGGACCTGAATTCAGTTCCCAGCACCCACAGTGGCTCCCTACTGTCTGTGACTCCAGTTCCGGGAAATCCAACACCCTCTTCTGGCCTCCGAGAGCAAGGCATTCATGCAGTGCGCAAGCACACATGCAGGCAAAACATTAATACACTAAAATCAAAATAAATGCATTTTAACAAGATCACCTACAGCTGGATGTGGTGGGGAATTTGCATTAAGTCCAGCGCTCAGGAGGCAGACTCAGGAAGAATGCAGACTGGTTGTGGGTTACACGCTGGGATAGTGCCACCTCATCTTCAACAGATCAGTATCTCAAAGAGGCTTTAGTCAATCAACTGAATGACGTACGGAAGTAAATTCAAGACCTACATTTTAAAAGGCAGCAATATGGTAAGTTCAGGAAAGAAATCGAGATTTTGAAATAAACACACACAAATGTTAAAAACAGTTTCAGGCACCCAGTTCAAAAAGCAAATGCTATGAGACACAAAAAAAAGGGTCAGTTGTTAGTGCACTGATGGGCAGGTTCAGGACCACACTCTCCCCAATAGGAAAATTATCCAGCTTAAACATCAGCAAAAACCAAGGAATTAAACTATAGCATAGATGAAATGTATCCAATACTCATCTATAAAGCATTCTATCCAACACCTATAGAATACACAGTCTGGTCAGCAGCTCATTGACATGTCTCTAAAAATATCAAAATTTAGGCCATAGAGTCTTTAAAAATACAAAAAAGGGTAAAATAATTTCTTGTATGTTTTTCAGACCAAAAGGAATAAAGCTTGATTCAATCACAGGAAAAACTACAGCAAATGTACATATTCTTGAAGATTGAGCAATACATTCTTAAACAATCAGTGGGTCATTAAAGAAATCATGGAAGGATTTTTAAGATTTCTAGATTCAAATGAAAACAAAAACTCAAATTTCTAGAACCTTTGAGACACAGTAAAGGCAGGTCTAACAAGGGAGCTTTTAGTTATGAATAACTGTATTTTAAAAATCAGAGAAGAAACTAGTGGATGTTATAATGATACATCTCAAGGTCTTAGAAAATTCAGATAAGTATACAAGAAGAAATTTTAAAATCAGGACAGAAATTAATTAAACAAAGACCAAAAAAACAATGCAAAATATCAATTCAATTCATCTCTAAACCTCTAAAACTTAAAAGGCCGCAGAATTTTAAAACTAATCAACCATTTCCAAATATTATCTAGAAAAAATAACAGTTCAAAAAATGGCCTAGAGAAATGGATAGACTGTTGAGAGGAGAGAGTTCCAGAAGACACATCAACCTCTTGCCTACACACACACACACACACACACACACACATATACACACACATACACATACACACACATACCACACACACACACACACATACACACACATATACACACACACACACACATATACACACACATACACATACACACACATACCACACACACACACACACACACATATACACACACACACACATATACACACACATACATATACACACACATATACACACACATACATATACACACACATACACACACACATAACACACACACACACATATACACACACATACATATACACACACATATACACACCATACATATACACACACATACACAGACACACACACACATACACACACATGCGCGCACACATTCACACATACACACACACAAACACACACATACACACAGACAAACACACATACACACACATGCACACACACATACGTATACACACACACAGAGACTCAAAGGAAGTAAGAAATAGCAAACCATCCTCGGGTACAAATCTCCAGTGCTAAGCTGGCACCTGTTGTGATACAAGGTGCTGATCGGTCTATACACAGTGTTAGCATTTAACTCTCATGATCAACAGATTTTAAAAAATCTTTGTGTTAGAGTCTATGATCTTTAAAGAACCGTGTGAGTGAGAATTGGATGGGTATGTAGTCTTTAAATCCTAATAGCTGTCATGAACTGTAAACTTAGAGGCAAATACAGAATTTTCTAGAGAAATAAATTTATTTACATCTAATTTACCACTTAATTGTTCACCACATGCTGATAGAATCCTCAGGCGAGGAGTGGCCTCCACCAGAGCGGGCTGTGGACACAGCTGTGGCCATTGTTCTGATTGTGAGTGGTGCAGAAGGACTTAGCTCCCTGTGGTGGCAGAATCTCTAGGCTGAGTAAGAAAAGTAGCTGGGCCAGGGAGAGAAGGGCAGTGAGCAAGGTTTGTCAGGCTCTCTGCTTCAGTTTCTGCTCCACGAGCCTCCCGGAGCCCCGTCTATGCTTCCCTTGATAGGGACTGTGAGACCCTTTCTCCCCAAGTCGCTTTGGCTGTGGTTTTTATCACAGCCACAGAAAGCAAACCAGGACAAACACAGACAATCAAGTTAGGGGTAAGGATGGCGAAGGAATGTCGAATGCTAAGACAATTAAGGGTAAAATACTCTGGAGAAATCTGTAATAAAATCTTGTGTTAATTTCTAGGAAAATAGAAAATGAACAAAATGGGATTCAAACTTTGATAAACATAGAGGTAACAAGCTGTTCAAAATGAAACTCATTCATCTTGGATGAAGGAAAGGCCGGAGAGATGAGACGGTGCTGGCTTTGACGCTGAAGAGAAGAGAATGAGCAAGCCCAGGAATGCAGGCAGCTCCAGCACTGGGAAGTTCGTGGAGTGATCCTCACCAAGCATCCAGAAGGAATGGGGCACTGCCTACCAACACTTTGATTTTATCCCAGTGAGGCCTGACAGACTCAGGACAGACAGAACTGTAAAGTTGTGAACGTGCTTGACTTTAGCCACTCAGCTACAGTAAGAAATGCTTGATTTTTAAGTGCTTCATATACTTCGCTATACACATGGTTTATCTCATACCCATCTAGATTTCTTTTAAATATGTGGAAATATTTAGGTAGATATAAGTTCAAACTGGTAGAAAATTAGAAGTGGCTGGTGATCCCTAGTAAGCAAGGACGGAGAACCTGAACAGGTCATCTCCTGTGGCCAGGCAAGGCCAAGTGGTGAGACTGGGATACCATCCCAGCCACAAAACCTCTGACTTACGGCCTATCCTCCCTGCAAGATCCTCATTGACAATGGAAAGACAGAACTCTGTGCCAAAGAGGGAGCCCCTGCCTGAAGCTGCAGGCCAGGCCAGGAACTAGAGACAGGATAACCAGGAGACGATTCTAACAATGTCATGCTCTACTCGTAGATGGTACCTAGCCCAGCCCTCGCCAGAGAGGCCCCCTGCAGCACGGAGAGGAGCATATGGAGAGGCCCGGGGCTAAACATCATGCGGAAGAGGGGGAGGAGGCGTGGCAGAGACCAGAGGGGCGGAGGACTCCAGGAGAACAAGCCTCACATTGTCAATGACTAGCTCTCTAAGGGGCCACAGAGACTGAAGCCATAGACAGGGAACCTGTAGGTCCCCTAATGCATCTCATGGCTGCCTAGATTGGTGTTTTTGAAAAACTCCTACAGGCTGGAGTAGGCGTGTCTCTGACCATTTTACCTGCCCTTGAGACCCCTTGCTCCTGCCTGCCTGCCTGGCCCACCCTTGATGTAGGGATTGGTGCCTGGCCTCATTCCATCCCAGTATGCCATGCCCTCACGGTGCTGTAACCCTGGGAGGGAGCGGTTCTTTTCTGGGGAGAAGTGGGGGGAGGGTGTTTGTGGATGGAGATGGAGGGTAGATCTGAAGGAAAGGGGGGGCAGAGTTGGGGGTAGAGGGAGGGGAGGAGGGGGGTTGGACTGTATTGTACAGATTGTATGAGAGAAGAAACTTTAAAAAAAATTTAAAAAGGAAAGAAAAAGCTGAAGCTTCTAAATGAACAACTGCAAATTTGAGAATCTCCGTTCCTGACAAATGTCTGCACCTCGGATCCTCAAAGGAAGATTTTCTCGGTGCAGTTTTAAAGTTTTAATCGTTTCCTTTAAAATGTTACGTTACGCACGGGCCTTGGCACCGACCACGTGGCCTGCTTCCTTTCTGTTTCTACACTTACACCTCAACCAGCTCCTGCCTTTTCTGTTTCGTTTTGCTTTCATTTTGAGACTGGGGTTCACTGTGTAGCCCAGGCTGGCCTCAGACTTGCAATTCTCCTGGCTCAGTCTCCCTAGTGCTGAGATGACAGACCTGTTCTAACAGCCCTGGCCCGGTTTTCTTCTCTCCGTTTCCTCCCGGTGCTTCCAGTGTGTCCTTCGTCCTACCTGGCTGCAGGGCTACCTGGCTTCCCCCCATTTCCTGCTTCCTGTCTCTAAAGACAGACAGAGGGTGTGGTCTTACTGTCTACAGGGTCTTACCTCCACTGCTACAGTGACACAGAAACCACGAAGTTAGCAAAATACAGGAAGGTCTTCCGTGTGCGCCTCCTACCCGCTGAGAAGACAGAAATTCCAACAGAATTCACAGCACTGGGTAGCATCACAAGTAGCAGAGACGTCTGTGCGTTGAACGGATGCTGCTTTGCGTGTGCACGCACATAGTAACAACCCGGGCCTGGCTGTTTGCTCCTTTTCTCCGTGGAGGAATTGTGCTGTCTACAACAGCAGCCCAGCAAGAGGCCGTAGAGGTCACTGAGCTCAGCCCTAACTTTCTGTGCTCCGTGGAGGGGAGACTGGAAGCACGCAGATGGAGATCTGCCCGTCCTTTGACTTCTCTTTCTCTGCACATCAGTCTTCACCATCAGCAGCGGATTAGCCCACGATGGGGTGAGATGATTCAGCGGGGTCATTCAATTTCTCACTCCTATTGACCAGGACAGTCTCTCTTAATGCCTGGCCGTCCTATCTAATCTTTAACACTATTAATCCGTTTCTCTCCCGATCAGGCTCCATTTGATTTATCTTTTACAGATAAACGGAGTCATCAGCCCGTCTTTTCTGCCAGTTAGCCTTGTTCTGTGTCCAGCCCATAAAAGTCTGAGATTTTCTATCTTAGCCTATCTCCTGGATCTCAGGTTTTTGTTGATCTAACTGTCTTATCGTGTCGAGTGTTAATCTTCTTTTAGTGATTGCCAAGCTAAAGTACTTTGGAAAAAATGAATACCCTGACCTGTCATTTCAAAGTCCACATGCAGTCCAAGTCCTGCTTGTCCTGTGGACACAGGTCTGCTGAAAATGGAAAACCATGAATAAAGCTTCCAGGGTTGCAGAAGCCTTTCAATCCTTAGGAAGAACGAAGAACGGAAAGGAAACGCCGGGCTATTTCACTCAGCGAGATGCTGATGATCAGTCCAAACCTGGAATAGGAAGTTACTGTAGTTGTTATTTATCAAGAGCTTACAACAAGTTACATGTTATCCTGATCATGTTATGTAGACTTTGTTTTGTTTGCTTGTTTTATTTGTTTGCTTGTTTTTTGAGACACGGTTTCTCTGTTGTAATCCTGGCTGTCCTGGAACTCACTCTGTAGACAGGGCTGGCCTTGAACTCACAGAGATCCACCTGCCTCTGCCTCCTGAGTGCTGGGATTAAAGGTGTGTACCACCACCACCACCAGACATCTTCTTTAATTTAATCCTATGTGTTAAGGGCAGTCATTGCCCCTGTTCATCTATGAGAACATGGAAGAACAGGGCAGTTGTTCTACCCACTCAAACCAAGAGTGAGCAAATACATATCCATGACTTAATATGTTAGCCCAATCTCCTAACGTCTGTAAAATCGCCTCTTTTACCCGAGTTATGTGAGTCAACCTCAAGCCACACCCTGCATTTGGAAAGAGCATCTTTGGAGACCATGACCTGCAGATCCCTGAAGAGATCATAGCTTTAGACTCTAAAGCATGCGTCTCAGTTCGCTGTGGTTCACAGTTGGAACTGTACCATCTGTGCCGGGTCACGCGGCTCACACACAACCTGTGAGACCTGTCTGTCACCCACGAACTGAAGCTACAAAGCAAACCTACTTTTTCCCATGGGAGGTTGTTTCCCTACGGGATCACAGCTACCAGGAGAGGCTCTCGCCAACTCCACAGACAATGGCCATTGGTCTCAGGCCTGCCCTAGAAGGTTGTTTCCAAAGACAGAGTGGGAAATCTTGTCCATTTCCTCTCTTTTGACTGTTGTCTCTTCAGATATGATTTCATCCGGTTTCTCATCAGTTTCTCCCATGGAGCGCCTGCTACCGCTTCCAGAACATTTTCTCCTTTATCCTGTGAAGGAGCACCGCCACCCGCTACCTCACAGACCAAGGTCAGACCCAACCCGAAGGACAAGTCCTATATATTTGATTGAAATGGCAGCTGAATCCATTTCTTCCAGTTTCACTACATTTCGACTAGTTCAAGCAGGGAGAGCGTCTCCATGCCCACGGACTCCGACATCACTCCGTCTCCGTGTGCTCTCTGTGCACATCCTCTTTGGTGTCCAGTGCCCTGGACACATTTCTAAGTTAGGAATTTAACCGTGTTCATTTTTATGTGGATGGGTGTTTTGCCTGCATGTATGTTTGTGCACTGGATACACGCCTGGTGCCCTTAGAGACCAGAAGAGGACACTGGACCTCTGGAATTGCAGGTACAGATGGTTGTGACTCTGTGTGGGTGCTGGGAACTGAACCTGAGTCATCTGCAGGAGCTGCCAGTGCTCTAACCACTGGGCCATCTCTCCAGCTCCTTGAGCTGTGCTTGCCCAGCTCCCACCATCACTCTTTCCCACACCCTTCAGTTTTCTTCCGGGAAACACCGCTCATCTCCACCGCCAGGTTCTCATGTCCCCGTCCCTTACAGCACGGATCGCATGATGCCATTGGGGGTCCTCCTCTCTCACTTCTAAACCGCGTATACCTCACGAAGAAAGGGACCACATCTTTTTTGATACAACATCCGGACCCACCAAGAAGGGGACTTGTTATTAGAAAGTACCACACTTACATTTGCTTCATATTCTGCTTTGAATATGAAATATCACCCCACATAGGGATTGAGTGCTGAAAGCTTTGTCTCCAGCTGTTGGTGCTATTTTGGAAGGTGCCAGAAACTAGAGGAAACTACCTGGAGAAGATAGATCTCCTTCCTGTCCACCATGAAGTAAAGAAACTTCCTCACCACAGACTCCTGCTGCCGTGATATTCTACACAAGCACGTGGAAGCCAAGCATCACTGGGTTGAACCCTCCAAAAGAGTGAGCAAACATACATGTATTACCTACCTAGTGACTAATTCACAATTAAGCATTTGGAAGCAGGTAATAAGTCAAAAAATTCTGGACTTTGGAGTCAAATCTCTGCCTTAAAATCCCAGCACTGAGTTACAGCCCACAATCAGCGGTCAGTCAGTTGTGACATCAATTTGTTTTGAATGAAGCGGGAGTAAAGATTAACACAAGGCAAATGCATATGTTAGTTGACCTAGTGTCAAAGGTAGGGAAGAGCCACCCCACGCCCTAATTGATGACTCAGAACCTTTACTGTCCTTGAAACCCTCCTGCTGTAGTTTGACTAGATTCAGCACTCTGTAGATAGCCTCTTGACAATAAAAGAAACCCAGCGGTTAGTTAAAGGGACCGCACAGATCAAAATGGCTACAATTCATTATACCTGCATTTTCACACACCAGGTTCCCACATAACAAAGTGTGGTGGGAACACGGCAGACCTGCTGTTGAGGAAGGGCAGGTCATCCTAGTTCCTCACAAATAGGGTCAAGGGGTTAAGCTCTTGAGTTCTAGAGCCAGGCAGCCCAGGCTCAGGCTGAGGAAACACGGGATGTTCCTTACATTATTTCTCAGTTTTATCGTCTGTAGAATAGGTTTAAAAGAAGTCTTCATAAGGTTGTTGTGAGGGCAAGACAAACTTATATACTTATTATAGTAAGTGCTCAGTTAATATTAACTATTGTGAGAAGGACTTGGTGTCCTAGTTTGGTTTCTATGGCTCTGATAAACACCGTGACCAAAAGCAATTTAGGGAGGCAAAGGTATATTCTGCCTCCACATTCCAGTCACAGTCCGTCATTAAGGGAAGGCAGGGCAGGACAGAGGAGTGGAGGCGGGAACCAAGAAGGAAAGCTGCTTACTGGCTTGCTCCTCGTGGTTCACTGACCCCAGTGTCCATGGCAGTCATTAGTTAAAACCGTGCTCCAAGACTTGCCTGGGCCAGTCTGATGGAGGCTTATTTTTTTCTATTGAGGTTCCTTTTCCCAGAGACTCTAGTTTGTGTCAAGTTTGTAAAATGCTAGCTAGTACACTAAGTGATTGATCATCCAGTTTTGAGAGTAAAAAGTTGTTAATCAGTCAAGTGCAACAAGACATTAGATTTAAGTGGGATTTTTCGACCAAACCCAGATACCTGGATGTCAGTCAGCTCTCCAGCATTGTGACAAGATGCTTGACAAAAACAGCTTATAGAGAGGAAAGGTTTATTTTGGCAATGGCCAGGCGGCTCCGTTGATTTTTAGACCACAGGAAGGAAAGCAACATGGAGAGAAGCATGTGGCCAAGCGAGGCTGCCCACTTCGTGGTGGCAGAGACGGGAAAAAGAAATGGGGTCAGGGCCCACTCTGCCTTCCAAGGGCATTTCCCAATGGCTACATTCTCCAACTAGGACCTGCCTGTTAAAGTTCCCAGAACCTCCCAATCACATCACCAGCTGAAAAGCAAGCACTTAACTCATGCAGTTCTTGGAGATAATTACAGTCCAAACCTCAGCACTGCACACTCTAGCTGAGATGATGTCAACAGTGTGGATGGTGATGCTCTTCCATGTGAGCCAGAAGAACTTATCCCTGGGTTTATCATGCCACCTGACAGATCAGGGCTACTCCAAGTTCAGGATTCAGATGTGACTCTTCTTCACCTGTAGACATAGATGTAAGCATAGATTTATTAATTAAGCTCATGGGTTCATTGCAAACAAAAGTTTACTCTTTGGTAATTCAAACCCTGGTTCTAGAGAGTTTCCACCTCCTTACAATCTAATCTTAACCCTAGATCTAGAAAGCTTCAGCCTCCATACAATGTAATCTCCAAGATGCAAGTCCAGACCTTGAAGGTCTTCATACAATCTAATCTGCTAACCTAGACCTAGAATGTTCAGTCTCCCAGTTTTACTGCTGACTGACTCATTCCAATTAACTCTTTCTGTAGTAAGAGCTGTAGTGAACTCAACTGACTCTTCTGGTTGGCTGATTCAACTCATTCACTGTTCTGGCTCAAACTCTTCTCCAAGCTGACTGGTTCAGACTGAACTTCTGAGCCGGCTGACTGTTTCTGACTACACTCTTCTGACTCTGGCTGATTCTGGCTGACTCCCACAACTTCTCTGATTGAACTGTTCTGCTTGGCTCCAAACTGACTCTTGCTGTAAGCTCCCAAATTCACTTTCCTTCTGCTGAACTGCCTCTGTGTCTTATCTGACTGCCTGCCTCTCTGAGCTGAGAGCCTGCTTAGATATCTCGAGATTTGGGCGTGTCCTCACTCTGACTCATTCTGCCAACTCTTCCTCTGATTCGTCACTTTGCCTGATCTTCACTCTGATTCACTCTCAGACTTGGGATTAAAGGCGTGCACTCACTCTGTATTTCACTCTGCCTCTGACTTTCTGCTTCTCAGTTGACTGACATGCTTTGATTTAGTCTCCTTCCATTCTCTCGATCTCTACCGCTTCTCTCTTAACTCTGGACTGACTGTGGACTCTGAACTGAGAACCACGAACTGAGCTGTCAATTGAGAACCTAATTCTGAACTGACTGCTTCCTTTCACAGCCCAAGAGCTGGGATTAAAGGCGTGTGCCGCTACTTTCTTCTGAGCTGGGCTACTTAAAGGCATGTGCTGCATCAGCAGCCAGTCATCAGCCGTTGTATCGAGCCAAGAAGAAACACAACCTTTCTCCTGTCAAAACCCAGGCAGAAATGAAGAGGGTTATCTATGATGGTGCTGAATCAGATGCCTCATTCTATCCCAAGAGGCACATTTAGTAAATTGCAACACCGCAGAGCCCTGATGATGCATCATTTAGCTCATGAAGCAAAATGTCTAAACTTCACTTTGGCCTGGGGCGCCTTCATTTTCCTCTTCGTCTACTTTTCTTTTTGAAAAGAAAAACGTATGCTGGAGAACCAAATACAGAGGGAATTTCCCAACCACAGGCTGCAACTTGCTGTAACATTGCGGGAACACTACAAGGAAACCAGAAGCTGCCCTTGTACTTGGGTTTGCTAAGAATCTACTGTTGTCTGCCCGGAACGGTGCTGGGGTAGACTCTAGATGTGGTCTCTCGGGGAGTTGTCAATGTAGTTTGAAACACAAATGGCACCTTTGTAAAACAGCATGAACCGTGTACTACAGGAAGGAAGTTTAGAAGCTGGCTCTCCAGGAAAGCCCAGGAGAGGCAAGCTCTGATCAGGAGCTTTGGATGGCTGGCATTTACAAACCTAGAACGGAGATGGGAAGGGCTAGTGGGTAAAAGAGGGTGTGGCTCTGGGTGAATAGGGCAGGAGGGAGTGCGGCTAAGAATGGGCTGGCCATCTTAGAACTCAAGAAACAGGGTCTCTCGGGCAGCTAAAGGGATCCGGTAACAGAAGAGTCTGAGGCGCCTAAGCTTCTCCTTGGTTTATCCAGCGCTTAGCAGGCCTGCCTGTCCATACAGGAAGTCATCATTTTTAAATAGGTGACAACATGCGTTGGGATTGTTGTCATTACTCATTTACTAGGCTTTGCTCTATTCGGGAAGTAGAGAGGGGGTCAAAAGTTAGCACGCACTGTAAGGTCACGATGTCCCAGCACGACTAGCAAGGGGGGTCACCCATCGGACACCTGACCCGATGTCCTTACCATTTAACAAGAGAAAAATTACAAACGTCGGCTTTCCAGTAAGGAAGGGAAGTCCTCCTTCCTGGATGAACAGCTCTCCAGTCTGGCAGAGAACACCAGTGCGTCTGTGCGAGGCCCTCGCCTGGCAGTCACTCGGCGGCACTTACACTTGGCACCCTTGCTCAACCACATATTATTGCTTAATTAAAGCGCTGCTTTTAATAGATCAATAGGCCTGCGTTTAGGAGCTGCCAGGATGACACCTATACTTTTATTCAGAGTGCTGACGGGATTCAGGAGGCACGGTGCAGGACGACTCGCCCACCGAAGCCCAGGGAGCACCGCGTGCCAGGACACGCTGATCTGTGTCCAGGTACATGGAACATAAATCACCGCTGTTTGAAACGGAAAGAAAAACCCCAGCCAATTCAAACTAATGACCTGGCTCTCGTTTCTGGAGTGGGTGGGGGTTTACACGAGGCCTTTTCCTGCCGCTCCCGCACAGCGTGAACCCCCGAGTTTGGGGCGCTCCTGGGCTGCAGCCAAGAGGCTTGGAAGAGGCCGAGGCAGGGTGTGAGGAGGTGGCTCGGGAAGAGGAACAAGAGCGTGCACCTCTCCATCCTCTGAAATCCTCCACACCAGTCCTCCTCCAGCACACAGCGTGCCTCCTGCTTTCCGCTCTCTCTCCTGAAACGTGCCTCAAATGAGAACATAACCACCGTGAAAACCTGATGCCGAGCTGCGGACTGTGTCTTCAGGAAGAAGGGCAAACATTTGAAGCTTTGTAGAAAATTTTGGAGGACCGGAGACTCTTCTGAAACTTTTGCAGACCCTGAGTTACAAAACTGTCCTTGTCTTTTCTCAAGAGAACAAGGGAAAGAAGTGACTGCTATTCGCAGGGTCTCTAAGAAGTCTATGCCATCTGCGGGGCGTTTTGTGTGACACCCAGAGCTTCCTTCCGCAGAGAACTGAGTTCATAAGTGATCAGTGTGCCAGTAAATGTCTGCTCGCAGCACAGCCTCGCCCTGGAGAAAGTCCCAGGCGTCTGAGACACATCTCCTCATTGGCAGTGCCCATAAAGGAGCTTATTCTGACACAGTCCTTGTTCTGCCCTGATCACGCGTTATAAAGGAAGCCTGCCATGCTAAACAGGGTTCTTTCCTGCTAAAAACGGATTTCTAGAAGAGGTTTAAAGAGATGTGAATGCATGTGTGTGCACATGCATGTGTGTGAGTGCATGTGAGTGTGCGTGTATTTGTGTATCAGTATGTGAGTATGTTTATATGTGTAAGAGTGTGTATGTGCACATGTGTGTGTATGTGTGTGAGTGCATTTGCACGTGTGTGTGAGTGTATGTGCACATGTGTGTGTATGTGTGTGCATGTGTGTGTATGTGTGTGTGTGAATGTATGTGTACATGTGTATGTATGTGTGTGAGTGTATGTACATGTGTGTGCATGTGTGTGTGTGTGTGTGTTTTCTTGTGTCCATGCATAGGTCTACATCCAGAAACCTTGGTTGTCAGTCAGGAGTTTGTTTTTTTGAGACAGCTTCTCACTAGCCTGGAACTCATCAAGTAGGTAGCCTGGCTGGTCAGTGAGCTGCAGGGATACCCCTGTCTCAGTCCCGCCCCCAGGGCTAGGTTTACAACTGTGTACCACCTCAGGAGGAATTTCTTACATGGGTTCTAGTTAATCAATTGCAAGTCTCATACTTGCTGGTCAAGCACCTTTGCCAAGAATTATCTCCCCAGCCCCCAGAGACTTAGCTTTTTAATCTTTCAGTTTTAGTGTAACCAGCTCTGGTTGGATCTTTTTTATTTTTATTTTATTTATTTATTTTTGGTTTTTCAGGACAGGGTTTCTCTGTTGTAACTCTGACTGTCTTGAAACTCACTCTGTAGACCAGGCTGGCCTTGAACTCACAGCAATTCACCTGCCTCTGCCTCCTGAGTGCTGAGATTAAAGGCATGCACCAGCACCAGCAGCTCTGGTTGGATCTTAAGCCCTACCCAAAACATCTTGTGCCCCCAGCTTCGCGGTATTTAAAAGCACTGCCCCTTCCTCCTCACCAATGTGCAATCTGCAACAAAATTTCTCCACAGACAAGGAAGCCACATGGCGCAGAGACACAGCCCCGAGTGACTCTGTTACTTCACGGGATGAGCTGGCTTCTGTGACACGGCTTGAACAAAGCACCCTTAGCTCCTTACTGAAATCACTAAGGCTTCAGGGACACCCACCTCACCCAGAGAGAAGGCAACACTGTGCAGTTCACAGCAACACCCGCAACAGGGGGCCTGTAGGTCAGGGTTCATTCCAGGCCACCATTCCAAACCCAGGTGATAACCACTGGCAGTGACCTAAGAGAGTACACTCAACCCTCACACGCCCTGCTGCAATGCTGGCTTTGTTCTTCCTATTGTAGGGGTGAGAAAACCAAGGCTTAGTGAGGGCAGGCAACTCCCTCAAAGTCAGGGAGGGTGCTTCATCACATCACAGGACCGCCACAGGGCATCCCCGAAACACCCGGTCTGTCCTGGCTGGGGCTTCGCATGCCAGGACAGCAGAGAGGCCACAGAGGAAAGCATGTGACAATCCCCCTGCAGCGACACCAGTTTCTAATTCCAAGTGGGGTGATAAAATAGAATGCCCCACTACTAGGTACAATTTGAATGCCCCACGGACAGAGTAAATGGGCTGTTTGTGCACAGAGAGTACATTTTCAGTCCTAGCAAACAAATACACGGTCTTTCCATTGAGAAGCTGGCGTGGGACTGAGAACAGAGAATTGAAAGACATTTTGTTTTGGATTTGGGGTTTGTTTGTTTGTTGTTTTGCCGTATTTTTTTTTACCTGGAATGTATAAAAGATGCTACCACAAGCACAGTACAGAGCCAGCTACTCAAAGAGCCAAAAGTAATGATTAAAATGGCAGAAAAACGGGTCAACTGAAGTTCACCTTCAGTCCGTAGGAGCCTCTCTCCCAAGAAATGTTATTCTTTTCCTAACGTGTGTAGATCTTCCTGGTTTAGGTCATCTACGTTCTCTGAGGGATTGGAAGGTTGGCTCAGCAGGTAAAGGTGCTTGCTGCCAAGCCTGAGGACTTGAGTGCAATCCCTGGGGCCCGCAGGAGGGAGAGAACCGATTCTCATGAGCTGTGCACTCCTCTCTCTACATGTGAGTCACCTCGGGTCATGTGCACACACAGGTGCCATTTCCGTGTGAAACTGGTTTCTTGCGCTAAAGGCCTCAATGTTGGAGAAAGAAAAAGCTTGTGTGATGTGTGAAGAAGAGCAGGTTACATGGTCTAAGCTCTCTCGGGTATCAACTTTTCTGCGCTCAACAGGAAGGGACAAACCCTAAGGTCTTGTTCAAAGGCAACATCTTCTGTCACTACCAGCCACTTCGAAAAGTGCCCTGCTGTGTGTGGGTGTGTATGACAAAAAGAACACTTGAACTGAGCGGCCAGCACGTACATCCATGTACACTCAAGCACGCCCACCGCACGCACACGCGCGCGCGCACACACACACACACACATACACATCCGTGCGAGCTAGTGTTTCCGATTCTCCACCATTTCCTTAACACTTTGTTTCGGCAGCCAGTCGGGACCCTAGCTTTTCCGAGAAGGAAAAGAAAAACCAGCTGATACAGAAGGGGGGTAGAATAACCTTAGCGAAGAAAACCAAGCCAGAGAGCGTATCTAATAATTGCCTGGGTTCGGCGTTTCACTGCGATAAATGAGTAAACTTTAAATGTATCTCTGCGATGCGCTATCACAGACAGTGCCGTGGGCAAGTTTTATCCAGCGATGAAACAGCACGGCCTGGTGAGATAAAGATGATAGAAGAGGTGCTATCAGGTGGCAGCCGGGTAATTACAACTCTCTATTTGGGCTCTGCAGCGATGCTGCTGCGCGATAAGTGGGAATAATGAAGGACACGGGGGGCTAATGCGGAAGCTAAATGGTGGCGAACGGCCTATCGCAGCCCGCAGCCCTCCAAGCGCCCACGGGGACTTGGAACTATCTTCCTCAGTGTTCATCCACAGGGGGGAAATACTCTCTCTCGCCTCTGTCTTTCTTCTTCCTCCGCTAAATGTATGTCTGGCGGGACAAAAGGAAACACCGAAAGGAAATCAAGGCTATGTGAAGAGAATATGACCTTTGCAAATAGCTCTGAAGGTCACAGTGTAATTATTCTAAAATAATCGTATCCTGTAATCTGCTCAGTACTCACAAAAGAGACAATAACGTGTCTTCGATGCGATTTGCCACAATTTTGTTGGGGATCACGGCTAATAAAAAGTCAAGTAAAGTGTTTCCAATTATAGCCTGTCAAGGAAGGCCGGGGTGGGACACTCCAGCCATGTGTTACCATCGAGCTGCACCCTGATTAAGGAAGAAGACAGGTCAAGAGGCCATCCATTATACAGAAGTGGACAGACCCCTGTGTCTGGAGCTTCAGGTCAAGGGTCTTAAGACAAGATAGCCCCTGCAGCATCTGGTGCTTAAGCTCCGTCCTTGGGTCATGTAATGCAATGCCAGCCTATAGTTCACATGGGTCTGCATGTAGACTGATTTTGTTTGTTATACTTAAAATCATCCTGAGCTCCTCACTGATTTGGTGGATGGACTCAAAGGGATCCCCCCCACCCCCGGTGTAAATGAGTGCGCTCACACATTCATGCATGAGTGAGTGTATGTATGTGCATGTGTGTGTGTTCATGTGAGTCTGAGACCAGCCTGTTTCCCTTAGCATCTGTCCCTGAGGGTGTTCCTGTCATGGCATGGGTCAGACCTCAGTTGGAAAGTTCTTCCAGGGAAAACGGTCAAGTGGTTTTGCATATGCATCTGGTCTTGATCCAGGACTCACCAAGAAAGTGATGGAAATATTCTTTATGTTAAAGCACCTTAAACATTAAGGCATTTGGATTAAAAGAACAGAGTCACTGAAATTGCTTTTTGAGGTGACGTCCACACACTGTGAAGTTCACTATTGTAGAGAGTACTATTCAGCAGTCCTGAGTCCATTTCCAATGTCACACAACTGTCAGCAGAACCACGGACCATTTAGTCAGCCCTGCAAAGAGACCCCAGACCCAACAGCGGTCACTCCTGCTCCCTCACCATCTCCAGTCCCTGAGACCGGCAGTCATTGTTCTATTTTCTATGTCAACGAACGCACCTATTCTGAACATTTCCTTTAAGTGGAATACCGTGTGGCTGGGGAGTCCAGCCCATTTCACGTAGCGGGCTTTCAAGGTCTGTCTGTGCTGTCATATGTACTGTACTCTGGTACTTCTTAGAGCTGAATGGTATTTCATTGTGGACACGCAGCACGCGCTTACCCCTTCATCAGCTGATTGACGCTTTGGGTTTTCATGCTCTTGCTGTGGTAAATGAGGCTGCTGTGAGCATTTCTCCCTGGGCCTTTTGGCAATATACTTAGAGGCAGAATTGCTAATCACTGGGTGGCTCTCTTGAGCAGGTATTTGGGATTGCTGATCATATGGGAATTCCAAGTACACATTTTTGAGGAAAATTGTCCAACTGTTTTAGCACAAACAGGAATGTTTTCTACATCATCAGCCACAGTCTGAGTTCAAACCCTGGCTCTGCCACTGCTTAGGCAACCTATTTAATTTCCTATGTCATAATTTCCTCATCCGTAAAGTTGAGATAAAAGTAGTAATTACTTCACCGTGCTACTGTGAAGACTAAATAGTTGAATACATAGGTGCTCTGTAAGTCAGCTTTCTGTTCCAGCGCCAAAACCCTGAGATGATCGACCTAAAAGTCAACGGACTATTGCATGCTTGTTAGCCTGTGGTGAGGCAGGGCGCAGTGGCAGAATACACGGCAGGACAATGCGTGCACATACTATTTGCTATTCGGCGGCCTGAGCTGGGCGTGATAGAATACATGCATGCTTTTAACCCACCACTCGGGAGGCAAAGGCAGGTGGATGGAGTTCTAGGTCAGTCAGGGCTACACAGTGAGAATATTTTTTTTTTAAAAAAAAGACAGAAAGAAAGAAAAAGAAAAAAAGAAAGAGATGGAGCTGTGTGCAGGAATAGGACCAATGGGAACCGTCCACAGAAACAGACTCCGCTCCATGAGCGAGATCCGTGCTTAGCGAGCTGAATCAAACCCTATAACTTCATCAGAATACATCAGTGCTAGCTACCCTCCTTACAAGATGGCTGACTCACTGAGAATGAAAATTTCAGCCTCAGAAGAGTGGTAGGAGAGACACGAGAAATGGAACCTCTCTTTTCTCTTTTCTTCTTTCTTTCTCTCTCTCTGTTTCTTTCCTTCTTTCTTTCTTTCTTTTTTGAGAGTTACAAACCTAAAATATTTTACCCTTCAGCTCTGAACAAACTAACTTCACTAAGCCCTTATCATTCAATTGGCCTAAGTCCTTGACAGCTTGAACAAAGCAACATATAACCGGGCTGATCATGGACTAAGAATCCTGCTCACAAGAAACTCGAGCATCATCAGTGTGATCGTCAGAGAGAGGGCCCAATAAAAGGCTAATGACAGCCAGCAACCCTAACAATGATGAGGGCTAACGATCACAGCGCGCTGTACTTATCTCCTGCCTTTCATCGGAGGATCTGAAAGCTCTTTCAATCATTAATGATGGGCAACATTCTTGTGAGGTGAATATTCATGGTACCCAGAAAATAGGCCAAGCCACTGCCAATAATCACATAATAGAAACAGTGTAAGATCAAGCGGCACAAAGGGGGTTGGTGACAATCGCCAGGCCTCCTACCACACCCACGGGTCATCACGGTCTCACTGAGACAACAGACTGCCAAAGGGAACGGGCACCAGTTCTGTGGGATTCGGGAACTGTGTTGGATGCACTTGCTGAAGAGAAAGTGTTTCCCATAAAAGCAATGCTGCAGACGAAGTAAAATCATTTGCCTGAGCTAGTCCATCTTCAACCGATTTCCGAATTGGTTTGACCTGAAGGAAAAACTGGATTTGGTAGCTTCTTTTTGGTGTGTTCTTGGGATGAGTGAGCAGATCTTATGAAGTCCTGGACTCTTTTCAGGAAGTTTCATGAGGGTCATCAACAGCTATGCTTTTATGGAAAGGTAGGCAGGACAGAGCAGAGTGGCTAAGTGACTAATTCCTTACAGTGATGCTCTGAAATCTAAAACCCTAAAATGAGCAACAACAAAACCAAAGCATAAACCAGCAAACAAGCCAAACACAGGGAAGAAGGGAGAAGAATGGGCCAGGGCAATAGGACAGTATTCTCTGAGCAGAAGAAGCTTCCACATGCACGCATGTGTGCAAAGACGGCAGAGAACAACCCTGTTTCTTCTCACCAACTATAAGTCTTGTCCATTCTTATGCCTGAAAAACATTTTTCATGATTATCAGAGGTTTGGGACAAATGTTATGTACTAGTATGTTTCCTTAAGAGTTTTATTTTAAATAAAGATTTTTATTTTAGTTGTGTGCACAGTGTGTGTGTGTGTGTGTGTGTGTGTGTGTTTGTTTGTACATACATGTGGGTGCCAGAAGAGGGCATTTGTCCCCGGAGCTGGAGTTACACGCAGTGTGAACCACCAGATATGAGTGCTTGGAACCAAACTCAGATCCTCTGCAAGAGCAGAATACACTGCAGAGCCAATCTCTCAGCTTCAAGAATCTCTTTGTGCTTTATATGAGCCTCTAGTTCAAAATACCTAGAAGATATGACACATCATTAAGATTTGCATGTGCAATAATGAATCTGGGATATCATCAAGCGAATAGTGGAATTCATTTGATGTATGAACATGGGCTTTCATGAAACCTCACCTGACACCATTAATTGCGCTTAGAATAAAGAGCACACTCACCCCTGCCTTCTGGCCTGGCTCCTGCCCGAAACCCTGAACGCTGTAGCAACCTGCTTGGTTCCTTCACTAAACTGGGTGAAAGGGCATTTTCACATACACAGGTAGCTCAACCATCCTGTTACATAGTACTTGTATGACACGAAGAGAGCACTGAGGCTTGCATACACTGGGGGGACTTCAGCCAGGATCACGAGGCAGTTGATGGAGAAATTGGATTGGAATCGGAGCCAATGATTTGGGTCATAAGTTCTCTGCTCTTTCTACCTTACTCTGAGACCTGGCCACTCACCTGTTCTCAGCCTAGAAATCAGGCTCTTTGGGGGATACACTTTGACAGCACTCTCTTCCCTGTAAGTTTTAGTAGTGAAGAGAAGGAAGGACCAATTAATAAAAACAGGAGCGATCACTCAGAACTCCCCCACTCTACATTACTTTAAAAAAAACAAGATTGTGTTGCCTTCAGTTAATAGCTATTCTCATCCCAGAGACAAAGCATCAAGCTTGCCTTTAGTTCTTAGATCCATTAACCAGAAAATCAATCTTAATAAACCCTGAGGGGAGAGAGAGGCTGCAGAGGAAGGGGTTGAAGAGGGCGATGAGAGACGTGGATGAGAACAAGGTAAAATGATCCATGTGTGTGGAATGCCATGATGAAATCCATTACTTGACATGCTTACTTACACATTTACCTTAGGATGTATGGCGTCTGCCTATGGCCGTAGTACTGAGCAAACAAGATCAGGAGTTGAAGATCATCATCGGCTACATAGCAAGTTCAAGACCAGCCTGGGCTAAATGAAATGCTGTCTTTGAAAAAACTAAATCCAAGAAATATTTTAGGTCCAGAACGTTTTCTTGCTCTTTGATTTTGTTGAGTAGTCCCCTTCCCAGCCTTTTCTTCTCCTTTGTTGAATGAACCTTAAACACTGGTCACCTCCCCTCCCTGGGCATCGCTTCCGACTTTTAATCGGTCCCTCTAACTCCATCACTTACACATGTGACAGCCCATTCCTACATCCACCCTGTCTCTACAGGCAGACCCAACGAGAGCCACGGCGGCTGGGTAGTTAAAGGGACAGGCAGACCCAATGACTTTTCCCCCACAAAGTTTCCAGTTTACTTTAGCTATTTGTACGAATCTGTTGAGAAGGCTCTTTCGTTTAGTACAACTCTGAATGAAGATTTGAGTGGGAGAGAGTACATGTTATGCTATAAATGTAAGAAGGCTCCTAAAGGCTGCCATACAGCAAACTATCTGACTTCAAGTGGCAGGCATTTATTGGCTTACAGTTTGGGAGACTGGGAAGCTGTAATCAAGGTATTGGCAGTGCCATGCCCTCCATGGAGGTGGGGGTTCTTACTTAACTGCCTAGTTCTGGTAGCTGCTGGATACCCTAGGGGGTTCCTGGCTTTCAGATAAATCACCCTGACCTCTGCACCTGTCATCCCAGGGATGAATCCCTCTGCATTTTTGTACTGGAAACTTTTCCTTTTTCTTACAGTAATTCCAGCTATTCGACTTGGGTCCACCTTAGTCCACTGTGACTTCATTTTAACCAATGATATCACACTCTGAATTTGATAGTGGATGTGAATTTCTGGGCACCCCCTTCAAGCTAGTACAATTGCTTCTTCTGGGCCACTTTACAATTCTCCCCAGGCTTTTCAGATGCCCAGAGTCTGAATGACTGGACCCTCCCTCTCTTAGAGCCTGGCTTTGGGACTCTGAATGAACTACACAATTTCATTGGACCTCAGTTATTTCATACTTAAAATTCTAGTGGCATCTACGTAATGTGCCTGCCATGGGCATGCTCTGAGGTCACAGAACCAAAAGTCTTCGGCTTAGCGTGGAGCAGTTGCCCAATAACCCCAGACACTCTGTATTCGTTCTAAGATAGAATAACAGACAAAGCACTGGATACAGATACAAAAGCCTTTTCAGGACCTCTTTGAAAAGGCCTCTACTCTGACGTACAGCGAGGCACGTTCTGGAAAGAAAAAAAAGGTACACTCAGCATGCCTGGGAAAATGTACTGATGTTTGTCAATCTTTAAAAAGGTAGTTAGAAACCAAACAAAGCAGAGGCTGCTTATTATAGTGCTACATTGTACTTAGGTATGATGTGTGGTGCCTGACATCTGAGAGCCTGAGAGCCTTTAACAAGGGTAGCTCATGACTCCCTGTGAGATTGGTCGCAAGCAGTCATCAGGCCTAATTTATAGGGGAAACTGAGACCCAGGAGATAAAGTGACTCATTCAAAGTCGCAGCCAACTTAGTTCCTACGGTGTTAGGTAATGGCCACGAGTAGACTCAAAAGAAGGCATGGGTGTAGCCAGCTGTTATCTTCATTTAATCTCGCCCTTTGTATTCGATAACAAAGAAACACACTTCCAGAAACAAGAATGAGTGTTGCGGAAGCCAGAAAAATAATATAGAAACTGCAAAGAAAAAATGTGGCATGCCCATCCAGTGGGATACTACTGAACTATATTTTTAAAAGGTCAAAGCGCTGGCATGCGCTAAGATGTGGATAAACTTTGAAGATGCTCTTCGGGGTGAGAAAAGCCACGTGTATGGTTTCATCTATGTGACAGATCTAGAAACATTCATCCCACAGGAACATGGAGTAGATTTGTAGCTGTCAGATCTACTGGAGAGCCAAAGGGATGGAAATGCTGAATCCTCAATTCATGTACTCGAGCTTAGCTTCTTGGGTAATTAAATGGTTCTAGGATTCAGTCGACAAACCACAGCCATGCTGCACATGCACCAATGGCCATGGCCTGTACAGTTGAAAATGACTGAGCTTAGTTGCATTAAGTTCCCTCTGGCCTTCTGAGTCCCTGCATCTGACTCTATTGTACGGACACCACCCACGGTAGCGTAAAGTTCTCACAATGTTGGTAAAAAATAACAAATGGTGTCGGCTCTCGAAGACAGGTGCGGATCACGTCACTCACACCCCGAGGTCAGGTCAAGGGAAGCGACCCCCTGAACTTGAAGAAGCCGTGTCTTCCCCTCTCTAGAACAGCATGACCACAGGCGGATTTCCTATCTCAGTCTTCATAATTGCTCAATAGAGCTTACACGGTTAGAGTTTTTCCACCTGTGGTTTTTAAAGCTGCCAAAAGGCTTTGAGAGAAACCTTGTGTGAAACCCTGCCATACAAAACAGATGAAAGTTAAGCCTCTGAGTAGCCTAAGAGATCTCACTTCCATTCCTGACAATCCCGAAGGGCCTCTTTCCCATGGTGCTCCTGAATAACGCTGAGCAGGCCCAGAGTAGACAATGTCTGAACTGATACCTCAAGAGAAGGCTACTCCCCTACCCCTCGTTTGGATGTAAACTATGAATATGGGATTTGACTATCAGAAACCCAGCAGGTCTGTGGTTGATAAATGTTTGCCTTAATGAAAACTTGGGAAGGAAGAGTATCAAAGTGAGCATGCAGATGCAGCCAGATGTTGGCTGCTAGAATCTTCAGCAGATGTGGTGTACTGCAAGAGGAAGGTGATCCCTCTGTCTCCAGTTCATCCGGAGTTTAAGACAGGCCCCCTGACCTAGCCAAGCTGGCCACATCACCAGCGCCAAGACAAAGCCATGAGCACAGGCTTCAGGATCCCCCTGGCCCACCAACGGATGGTGGACACCAATGTCAGGTGTACATGGAGGAAACTGTGGCTGGATCTGAAGAGATATACATATTGTCCATGGATATACATCAGATAAATAAGCAAGAACACAGAGAGCATTCACTGTCTCACCTGCAGCAGAATGGGAACCATAAGGAGTCACTGCCCTCTATAAATACATCGAGACATGCTGTAGGGTGTCTCCACTGCCGAACTCTTAGAACGGCTAGATTACACAGCTCAACAGTCTGACCAGTTGGCCCTTGGCCTACCCAGCAGTCCTACCGAATTTCACGTGCCAAGAAATGTTCTTCTTGCTTCCCTACTGTCTTAGTCAGGGTCACTATTGCTGTGATGAAACACCATGACCAAAGCCACCTGGGGAGGAAAGGGTTTATCTGGCGTACATATCCTGAGTCAATCCACTGAGGAAAGCCAAGTCAGAAACTCAAACTGGGCAAAAGCCTGGAGGCAGGGGCTGATGAGAGGCCGTGGAGGAATGTTGCTACCTGCTTGCTCAGCCTACTTTCTTCTAGAACCCAGGACCACCAGACCAGGGGCGTAGCACCACCCACAAGGGTCTGAGCCCTCTTCCATCAATCACTAATTAAGAAAATGCGTTTTCTCAAGCAAAGTTTCATCGTCTCAGGCGACTCTAGCTTGAATCATATGGACATCAAATGAGCCAGCACACTCACAAAGATGTGCCAGGAACAGAAAGGATAAGAGCTATAAGCTTTAGCAGAACAGACCTGGGTAATCTGGTAATCACGTACTGGTTAACCAGTGAGGTTATCGGATTTTTATCTCGGTGATAGAATACCTGACAGGAACCACTACGGGAGGGGAGTTTATTTTAGCTCACGGTTTCATAGGTTTCATATCATATTCCTCGGTCCCATTGATTCTGTGGTGAGACAGAGTCATGGCTACAGCATGTGGCCCAGGTTACTCATGGCCTGGCAAACAGGAAATACCCAACTGGAAGGGACCGGAGAGCAGATTTAACCTTCAGAGGCACAGTAGTAGTAACCTACTTCCTCCAGGAGGGTCCCAAGCACGGAAGTTTCTGCTGTCTCTCAGAGTCACCAACTGGGGAACAAATGCCTAAATGCATGAGTCTGTGTAGACTTTTCACGCTCAGACTTTAGTGAGACACAGACCTGGAAGCCCAGGTGATCCTCCCTCTCTCACAGTGACCGCCATGGAAGGGTTCTGCTGGCATGAGGAATGGCAAGTCAATTCTCTAAGTGCCTTAGAGAATTTCACAGCCTTAGAAGGTAGTAGCCTGGGGAAATCTCATAACAAAACCAGAAAGTTAAGTTGAAACACGCTAAAAAACAGAGAATTACAGGAAGGTCAAATGCCCTAGACCGGAAGTGTGATCCTAGGCAGGCCCCACCTGAGAACTTTCTAGGAATACAAAATTTTCGCCCCACTTCAGACCTGAGGGATCTGAAATCCAGAGATAAAGTCTGGCAATACGCATTTTAACAAATCCTTCGGGCAACGGTGATGCACAGGATATTTTGAGAAACCCTTCAAAATCTTTTGTTCCAGTGAGTTCCCAAATTTTAAATGAAAAGGCAAAAACTTAAACTGAAGTCTTTTCTACCATCACACAGAAAAGGAAAAAAAGAAGAAGAAGAAAAACTTGGCAGTTTTTCCGTCAATTAGAAAATCTTCCTTTTGGTTTGTGACATGTGAAGGGACGTGTGAATCCGAGTAAAATTCTATCAGAGTCCCCACCCTCAAGGCTGGGATACAGCTCACTGGGGCCGCTCTCCTGGCACACGTAAAGCCCTGGGTGCCACGGCAGCCCTGCTGAAAGCAGGACTCTACCCAGGAGCATGTAATCGTGCCTGGCACCCAACATGCATTGAAGTGATCGCTGGTATGCGTGTTCCCACACGAGGACCATTAGTGAATCTTTCATCGTTTCCTTGAGCAGCTGGGCTCCTGCCTGAGGATCTAACGGTGCCAAGTGGGACGATTCTCCCCATCTCCACTTGAACATTTCCCAGAGTAGGACACAAAGGGTAAACTGTTGTGTAAACTGATGAGACGTTCCTGAAGCTGCCCATTTCAGAGACGGCCCTGAAGAGGCCTCTCACGGTCAGCCAGACGAGCTCGCAGCGTCCCTGGGTATCCTTAGCTCACGGCAAGGCTGGCTTGGCCTGCGAAAGGGTTCTCCCTTAGAAAGGGACGGAAGCTGAGGGGCAAGCCAATGCCAGGGCAAGAAGCTTGAGGGATAAAAGCAAGTTTCTGAGAAGCAAACTCAAAACATACGAATGCAAATACAGAAAATATCAGCGTTAAACAGCCATAGGAACTAGCTCTCAATGGTTTCCTTTTCTTCAATATACAGAGAGAATCCTCAGCGCTTTTGCTTGCAATGTTTTAGATTGTGTGTGTGTGTGTGTGTGTGTGTGTGTGTGTGAATTATCTATTCTATAATAAAGAATATTGTTCTAATGATTTTTTCTTTTTCTTATAATAATTTTCTTTTTAAAGTAACATGTGCATTAGGAGTGAACAGGAGCCTGTTTCATTGCTCTAGCAATACCTAGTGCCTATTGGCTAAAGCCTTTGGCCTCTCCAAGAGCTCAAGGCTTGTGCCAGTATTAAAAGCCTTTATTTCCAGCACTTTATTGCAGCAGTAAGCAAATTAAGCAATGCAAAAATCTTAGTTATATGTAATAAAAAATGTCCTGCGTTTAAACTATTTACCCAGGAACCACACAGACTTTGTGATTAAACAACTGGTTTCAGGCTCTTGTGAAGAAACTTTAGACCGTATGAGTATTTTTGGAGCCAAGACAATTATTTTGGCTGCATGTAAACTGCTGTTTCACACCTCTGTTAACTGAATAAAGAATATGAGGACAGGGGCTGTGAAACTCCACTAAAAAATGATGTTTATCACACACATATATTACATATATGTATACACTGTGTGTGTGTGTGTGTGTGTGTGTGTGTGTGTGTGTGTGTGTACGGGCACTACAGTGCATGCGTGGAGGTCAGAGGACACCTGACAGCAGTCAGTCCTCTCCTTCTACCTTGTGGGTCCTGGGGATGAGACTCAAGTCCTGATCAGGCCTGGAAGCAAGCATTCTTGTTTTCTGAGCCATCTCACTGAGTAAGATACCTGAGTATTTTAATGGCATCATCTAGCCTTGGGTGAAATTCTGTCAGTCAATTTTAAATAGACCTGTCTTAAGAGAAGCATGAAATCAGACACTATAAAAAGTTTAAGCAATGCTATAGTAAATATAATTGTTATATATATACATATGGAAAAAAAATCACTTTTTCTCTGGCATCCGCTTTTCAGTATCAGCAACAGAAATAAATACAACCTGGCTTACTAATTTAAGCATTGCTGAGATTATTTACTCTCTTTGAATACATGCTCTTTTTGGGATTTTAAGGCTTCCTTTTTGTCCTTTCCTGTTCCTCCTGGTTTTGTACATCAAAGTGGCAGGAGTAGCAGGGTTTAAGGGCAGCGTCTTGTCTGACTCCGTATCCAAGGTTGTCTCACCCTCGGCCTTCCAGTCGTCCATGGAGCTGTTGACGCAGGAGATCTCACAGCCGGGGCCTGTCACCTTCGGTGTGGTAATCTTCTAGGACTACAGTCAAGCAACGAAACGATGACAGTTTATAGGTGACAGACAAGCCACTCTGATTTAAGGATTGTACAACATACACATGAGTTATATACATACATATAAGACATACATCATATTATTTCCATAAATATGTATAATTTCTATTACCAATAAAATTAAAAATTGTAAAGAAAAATCCACAGTAGGTAATCATAAATATAGTATGCCTCCTTGAGTTAAGGGGGAAAAAAACCAGAATTTATGTTCATTCTTAATGCATTTGCCTAGAGACTCAAACAATTGTACACGGCAGGAATTTTTTATGTTAATGTAGGTATGAGTGAAATTCGGAAGGATCTGTTTTTTATCTGATTTTTTTTAGACAGATTCTCACTATTGGCATGAAAGTTGCTGTGTAAACCAGGTTGGCCTCAGTTTCATAGAGATCTGCCTGCCTCTGCCTCTGCTTCCATAGTTCTGGGATTAAAGGCCAGGGCCACCATGTCCAGCTCTGAGTCTCTAATGTTTAAATATTTTGACTCCCTTCAAACAGAGGAAGGACTTTTGCTTCTGTTCCTGTTGTTCCATGACAAGCCAGGCTGTAGGAAAACAGATACATGAGAACATGTCAGCTCTCACCACA
Organism: Cricetomys ansorgei; assembly: GCA_026225945.1. Lineage (NCBI taxonomy): Eukaryota > Metazoa > Chordata > Mammalia > Rodentia > Nesomyidae > Cricetomys > Cricetomys ansorgei. The sequence goes on along the minus strand of JAMJFZ010001816.1, from coordinate 17,929,551 downwards.
CCTACCACCAAAACTTCCCGGGAACCCCCCACGGCATCTGGGGTCACACAGGACCCACTGACCAAGCGCCTGCTCCACTCTGCGCACACCCCATTTCCTTCCCTCCTTTAGGCCCCACCCACTCCCCCATGGTCTCCATCAGCTTAAAAACGTGTAGTCCTGTCTGGAACAAGGGCATTCTGGGAAATGTAGTGTTGAAGAACTGAATAAATGCTTTTCAGTGTCAAGCTAGTTTTAAAATAACAAAATAAACACAGAAGAAAGCTCATTAGATTACTTACATCTGTAAATTAAAAAAAAAAAAGATATGTGTATGTGCTTTAGTAAGCAAACGTATCAAAATTACAGTTAGGGCTTTGTTAAAGTGCAGCTGGTAAGTGTGTTACCAGCAGATAAGAATCACTTGTAACTGGCATGAACTGTGGATGCCAGCAATGCCACAGGCTGCTTGCCCAGGCCCCGGACAAACTTAGCCTTCACTCTTTAAGTAAAGCAAGGTGTTGCCCTGTTTGTGCAACAAATTTGCCTCACAATCTCTGCTAAGCAATGGTAGTTTTCAACCTCTCTCTCTACCAAAATTTCCAGTGGATCCAAGTTAGGTCTTACAGTCTCCGTAAATGTGATAGATCCCATCCCATGAAGATATATAACTGTCACGGCTAGAACAGAGAATAGTTTATACTGTCTACATAAAACAAGTCAAATTGCATTTTTATGTCCTTTCAAATTAAAAAATCAAAAAGCATAAAACAGAAAAAAAAAAACAAAACTACAGTTCTTCCATGGTTGAGCGAATGGTCTCTAAATGGACTTTTATTTTGTATTTTAGGGTAAAAAAAAGTGTGGTTATGAAGCATGAATATGTTTCCTGACTGACGTGAGCTCTTTGCAGAGAGCTTTGCAAACTTCGGCTTCCAGAAAGGACCAGTCATTTTGAACCAGTGAATTATTTAGTCTGTAACAGATCAAAAACCAAATAAGCCCAGAACAAGATAAATTAATTCTTTAATTCCCAAAAGACCATCTGTTATTTTAAGCAGCTTTCCGCTGGTTTAGGCCACGCCCACTTTTAGAGCGTAACCACCAGTTTGCTGATTCTCAAGTCCTGGGTCATCAATAGTGGTTCTCAGAGGAGGGTTTTTCTTTTTTAATGCCATCAATTGGCTTAATTGACTGCCAGGTATGAAATGTGTTCTAATGAGAGAATTAATTTTCTGCAAGTTACAAATCCTTTGAAAATGGAATCCAGAAAATTATAGGTGGGAGTCGCTTCTTCCTTTCCTAATTACGTGGGCAGTATTGTCTTCTCTCTCCGGCTGGTTTCTCAGAAACTGAAGCTGGCTTTCCATAAAATATAATTTCATTTTATGGGCAGTAAGCTCTCCCAGGCCACCCGCCTGAGCTGATTGGATGAAAGCCTTTTCCCCACTGAAACCTGAAACCAGCCTTTCCGAAGACTCCTGTGTAACTATTAACCATTAACAGCTACAACTGCCTGGAATACAAGTCCTTGGCAGAATGACCATTTTCACAAAACTAATTCCCTCCGAGAGGTGTGTCCCCGCGGACCAATAAAACCTGCCGCGTCCTGTCCACAAGCAGCGTCACCGCACTCGCCGGCTGTAATTGGGAATCGCAGGTGGGTGAAAGTGGGAGGCAGGAGGCTGTACGTAATCGTTCTTTATCCCGAGTTTCCTCGGGCCTTTCATCTGAAGATCTCAGAGCCCAACACTAATTAACACTCAGGGCACCCGGTGAAGGAGATGCGTGTTATTATCCCCATTTCACAGGTGAGGAACCCGAGGTTAAGCTGGGTAAGCCTTGCCCACGCAGGCCTCGCACCAGCCTTGCAAGGGGCTGCCCTGGAAAGATAAAAGCCTCCTCCCCTTCCCCCTCCCTCTTCTCCCCCCCCTCCACCCTTTCCCCTCCCCTGCCCCTTCCTTGTCTCTCCCCCTCCCCCTTTTCAACTACCCCAGTGAAGATGTCAATTAGAAATAGGATTACAATTAAACCATTCGATGGGTAACAACAAGAACGTCGTCTTTTCATCCTCGACTTTCTAATAAAAATTAAAACATAAGCACACCTGGTTTCTTAGGTTCTGAAGTAAAATAAAGATTTTGATCACGGGGAGAAATTCACATTGAGTCATTTGATGGCGTGATCGAAAAGGTTTGCTTGCTTCCTTCCATCCATCCTCCCTTCCTCCCTCCCTCCCTTCCTCCCCCTCCCCCTCCACCCCCCTCGTCCCATGATGACATAGATTCTTGCAACAATCCTAAACTCTGAAGGCAGAGACCTCCTATTTCAGGTTTTCCGATGCCGCAGAGCTGTGGATTTGGGGGCCCTCACTCAAGAAAGGTTAAACAATGCCATGGGCGAGGCGCTGAACTGACTTGTGCAGAGGTTCGTGACAGGGCCCACAACCAACCAGAGTAAGACTCTGAGTGTGGAGGGGGCATCTGAGTGTGTGTGAGTGAGTGAGTGAGTGTGCATGTGTGTGAGTGTGGGAAGGTGTGTTTATGTGACTGTATTTTAAGTATGTATATGGATGTGTATTGTATGTGTGCATGTATATGCATGTATTTGTGTGTGAGTGTGAATGTACATGTGTGAGTGTGTGTTAGTGTGAGTATATACTGTGTGAAACTGCATGTTGTTTGTGTGTATTATTACCTGTGAGTGTGCACATAGGTGTGAATGTGTGTGCATGTGTGTGCGAGAGTGAGTGCACTGGGGTGTAATTTGGCGTGCTGTTTGTGTGTGAGAGCGTGTAAATGTGTTTGAGTGTAAGTTTATGTGAATGTGTACATGGTCCTTTGTGTGTCAGTGTCCATGCACAAGTGTGAGCATATGTTAGGGTGTGAGTGTGGATGAGTGTGTGTGACTAAGTTTGTGTGAGCGTGAGCTTGTGTGTTTGTAAATGTGTTTGTGAATGAGTCTGCTTATGAATGTGTACCTGTGTGAGTGTGTGTGGTTGTGTATGAGTTTGTGTGTGTGTGTGTGTGTGTAGAGAGAGTGAGAGAGAGAGAGAGAATGAATGCGTACGAGCATGCCAGCGGTCTCCCTCCAGTGTGTGTCCTCTGTCTGCCTTGGCTTCTGTAGCCACACACCCACTGCCTCTCCAGACTGACTTGCAGACGGCCCAGTGCCTGTCCGGCTTTCTGCCTCCCAGCACTGAGCTTCTAGCCTGGCTACCACATTCGCCCTCATGTTTTCATGTCTGTTCTGGGCAGCGAACTCAGATCTTCATGCTTGTGCCACGCGCACTTTACTGACTGAGCCGTCCCCCCCAGCCATCTCCATCAGACATAAGATTTACAGAGAGAAGCAAGCAAACCCAAGAAGGTACGTGTGTGGTGACACACAGTTCAAGTTGGAGCATTAAGGTCTCCATGAGTTCCTGGTGTGGCACCATCTGGGGCCACATTCTCGGTTATAGACATAGTAACAGCTTTCTTCCGCTAAAGCCAGGCGGCTTCTAACAAGCCGTGTTTCTAAACTCGGCCCAGAGTTCTGAAGGTTGGAGAGGATATTGTTCGGTTTGTGAGAAGAGGGGAAACAGCTTTGAGATGACCGAGGAGCAAGCCATGCAGGCCTTGTTTTCAGTTCTCCAGAGTCTCTCTGCCTCGGGGTCTTTGCACACCACACTCAGTCTGTTCAGATGCGTCTCCCACATCCACCATGTTTTCCCAGCTACATCCAGCAGCTGTGGGTTTCTGCTGACTTGATTCGGCTCTGCGGCGAGGCCTTCTGAGGACCCGGTGGCTTGCTCTTTCATACTAGCTCTTGTACTTTGCAATCAAAATTTTGGAGTTTTAAAGATTAACACATTTTTTTCTTCTCCTAGCTGCCCTGTTTCCGATTTTAAGAAGATCCACATTTGTTCGGGTAGTGTCATGCCCTCAGCACCTAGGAGGTCCTCAAACAAACGAACAATACCACCACGGCAAAAGCGTTTATTAAGAGTACCAGTCACACGTGCTAGTTACTGAAAGGCAGGAGGAGCAGCATTTGGGGTACCCCTACTATGGAACAGAAAAGGGGCTGCAGGCAGTGGGGGGCAAACCTGGTGGTACCTGGTAAACTCCCATGATGCCCAAGCTAGGCTGCTGGGCGGTCGATGCCACGCTGATGCCATGCTTCTGCTGAACACAGATTACTCCGCAGGGCTCCAGCTTCTTTTGAGGCTATGCCCCATAGATGGGGCAAAACAAGGATATTGTTGAAGCTGTAAAAATAAGCACTCTCTATTCTGACAAATACGAGTGGTGGCTTCTTCTTCACCAGCTAGAGTTTTAGCCATGCATTGCTGTTCCCATCTCTTCTGTGAACAATAAAAATCTATCCATGGGCTAGTCGTCGCTTCCTGACAGCATTCTGAACTCTCCCAGAACCTCCTGAGCCCAAGTCCTAGGAGACTATTCTGTTACGTTCTTGCTGAGTGTCCACGGACCTCCCGTGTCTTCTTCGGTGGTTTGAATGAGATGCCCCTCCTAAGTCTCAGGCTTCTAAGTGCTTAGTTCCTAGTTGGTGGCCCTGTTTGGTGAGGTGTAGGAGCTTTATAGCCTTGCTGGAGAAAGCATGTCGCTGGGGTGGCCTTTGAGGTTTCAAGAGCTGTGTGCTGTTGCCAGGGTACTCTCTACTTCCTGTACGCAGATGTGAGCTCTCCGTTGCTGGGACAACCTCTTCTCCACCACCACAGACTGTTATTCCTCTGGAGCTACGATCCAAATAACCCCTTTCCTCTGTAAGTCATCTCGGTCCTGGTGTTTTCTCGCAGCAGCAGGAAAGTAACTAAGGCATCTTCCTTCTTGCCGTCCCATCTGCCGGATCATCACCAAATTAATTCCCACCAAATCTCGTTTCAGTTGTGTCACAACCCTGCTAATCTTTTTTTAAAAGACAGCTTTTCCAAGCTTAGTTCAAACTCTTTAGGGCTGGCTTGAAGGTAGCCGCCCGATCCGAGGAGGAGTACCGGGACAGAGAAGGTTATAATCAGAACCAGGATCCACAAACAAAATTCTCAGGCTCTAAATCTTCCGTACCTCACCAGGCAATAGTGGTGCACGCCTTTAATCCCAGCACTCGGGAGGCAGAGGTACTGGATCTCTGTGAGTTCAAGGACAGCCTGGTCTACAGAGTGAGTTCCAGGACAGCCAGAGTTACCACAGAGAAACCCTGTCTTGAAAAACCAAAAATAGAAAGAAAAAAAAAAATCTTCCGTACCTCATCATGAGAAGACAGTGGCCTCCTTGCTTGGCTCTGCCTGAATATAGTCCTGTGTGTCTCTGCACAACCAGGCACACTCACTCTGCCGGGAAGCCAGGTCACACGTGTGCTCACAAGGACAAGGCCCGAGCAAAGAGGGGCTGCTTCTTGGGGTTCTTTGGGGTTTCCATTGCTGTGATAAAGACCATGACCGAAGACAACTTAGGGAGGAGAGGGCTTATTTCTGCTTACAGCTCTCAAGTCACACAGCGAGGGAAGTCAGGGCAGGAACTCCAGGCAGGAACTGAAGCAGAAGCCCTGGAGAAACAGTGAAATGAATTTCTGTCCCAGCTGCAGGGTGACCTCAGGGAGGCAACAAACACTATGGCGTGTAGCGATGGCAAAGAAAGCCGAACAGGTTGAAACAGACCGAGAGTCTACGTGAGTGGATGCTGGCTTAGTGTGACAGGCTGCTCCCCCACCCTCCGCCAGGAAAGAGACCCGGGGCGGAATCAAAGCGTGCTGAACCTCAGGATCACGTACTTGGCGCGGATTGGATGGAAAGGTCTATGACGCCATGGAGTGGGCTGGATGCCAGCATGTGGGAATCTCCCAAGTTACCCAGGGTTCCCTGTCACTCCTCATTCGGCTCACAGACGCTAGGTATCAGCAGTAAACAGAAAGCCACACCAGATGCCTCTCTCAGGTTCAGAATGTCTTGAGCTGGGTCTTTCAAGTACTCCCCAGACCAGATGTCTGATGGGGATGTCTTTGCAGCTCCTCAGCCTAGCCTTAGGACCACTCCAGGCTCCAGCCTGACAGAAGAGCACCCAAGGGAGAGGCCAGACTGGAAGCAAGTGAGGAGCCCTTTCCAGTGCCGCCACACTTTCTCCTCCGTCCTTAGAACAATGTCAGAGACACCAGCATATGGGCAGTGCAGGGTGAGGTTTGATTCACTTACGTTTAGATGTTTTAAAAAAGGAAGGTTTTTTTTTTTAGCTTATTCACTTAATATTGACAGAAGTTCCTGAACCACCTGAGCACCCAAGAACTGAATTTTGTCTTACCAGAGAAATATAGGTTGCAAAGAACTGAGAGCTCAGGTCTATGCTGGGTAATATACCTCCTTCTTCCCGAGAGTCTCACTCTCTGATTAATTTTGGGGGGTGTATATGCGAAGTGCATACTCGTAGTCATGTTCACATGAGTGGGTGCACGTGGAGGCCTGGGGTTGACTTCAGTGTCTCCCTCGATTGATATACTTACCTTCCTCTACCTTATAGACCGAGTCCAGGTCTCCTACTTGAACCCAGAGCTCACTGATTCAGATAGTTTAGCTAGCCTGCTTGCTCTAGAGACTCACCTACCTGCTCTCTGTCTGCTGGGATTGCAGGTAGGCTACTCTGCCTACCAGGCTCTTGTTACTTGCGCACCAGGGATCTGAACTGTGATCCTCACGCCTGAGCTGCAGACGCAGCTCCCGTTGAGTCATCTCAGCTCTTCACTGGCTCTTATAGCAGGAGGCACACCCCTGTAAACTGTTTCTTATTTCTTGACCTATTTCAGGAGAGAGAACCCCTTTTCGGGGGTCCTGCTGTGCTAGCTAAAATACAAAGCAAAAGATCAGAAAGCCTTAATAATAAAGACCCTGGGCTCAGGGAGTTGGAACCAGACTTTTCCTCTGACTGACTTTCATTTTGTGGACAAGTCACCCCACTTCAGTTTTATTGCTGAGAAGACAAGGTTAATAATTTTTAAGTAGCAGACTCGTGCCCTCTGCCTTTGGGTGAAGGAAACAGTAAAGGGTTTTCCAGAGCCTTCTTGTGATCTAGTGGCTTATATTTTTAAGTATATTCATCTCTGTGTGTGCACATCTGTTTAAAGCCAGGGGATTATCTTTCTGTGAATGTATAATTGACAAGGACAAACATGCAATCACAAAGAGTGAAAAATCCCTGGCCTGTGTCTGGGCTGCAGATCAACAGCAACAGAAGGAAACTCACAAGGAGACAGGAATTGTTCATCTGGGGGCTGTCGCCCCAGTCTCTCCTCACCATCAGACAAGGGCTTCCTCGCTCTACTGCTGTGACCTCAGAGTCCAGGGAAGTCTAGGTTCGTAGTAGACAGTGCAATAGTGAAGGATATGATTTGAGACATATTTGATGCTGGAGGGAAAAGACATTATCCCAGGGAAGAGAAGTTGATGGAGACTAGGCAAAGAAAGAGCCCTGAGCAAGGATTGGTTGTTCTCGGTTCTGCTCCTCTGAGGGCTCAGGAGTGGAAAGGACAGTTTTCCCCGTGTTTGGTCCACATCTATAATGAAACATCCTGGCAAAAGCGACTCAAGGGAGAACTCGTCCTAACTCACAATTCTAGGGTACCATCCACCACGAAGGGAGGGGAAGTCAAGGCAGGGACTTAGAGCATCAAATCCACAGCTGAGAGCAGAGAAAGGATAAACAAGTGGATCCTTGCTTGCTGACAGCTAGCTTTCTCCTCTCATACTGTTCAGGACCCTGGCCCTAGAGAATGGTACTCCCACAGTGGGCTGAGTCTTCCTACGTCGATTCATAATCCAGACAGTCTCCCCTAGACCTGCTCAAGCCAACCTGATCTAGATAAATTCTCATCCAGACTTTCTTCTCAGGTGATTCTAAGTTATGTCAAGTTGACTGTCACAGCTAACTAGCACAACACCCCCTCTGGGGAGGCTGGATGTGTAGTTAACACAAGGACCACGAGCCTGGGTTCATTCTGCGGGCAACCAGAGTACTGAGGATTTTAACAACAAACAGAACTGGTGGGGCTGACATGAGCAATTGCACTGAGGTTCCTGTACCTGCCACCCGAGTTACTGCTTACTGCTTAGACACTGGTGTGCTGTTTTGTTTGTTTGTTTTGTTTTTGTTTTTCACTGAATTTGGCTGTAATTGTTAAATATGACTAGTTCTTGTTCAATGCCAGCATCACTCCTTCCTGAGGAAATGTTTTCAAGTCTCTTTGATCTATCATTCACTTTCTCAACATCCCCGTGTCCTCCGCTGCTGCCTCGTTCTGTTTTGTTTTTTTGGTTTTTGGTTTTTTTTTTGTTTTGGTTCAGCTGTCCCAAATACCTCCCCTCCCCCACACTCGTTCCCTCAATTAATAAGTACTTTTTCTCCCCTCCCCTTCATCCGATGCTGAGGAGGTCGTTCTGCCTTTGTCGGCTCTTTCAGTCACAAAACATATGGCTTTGCCATGCCTGATTATAACTGACTAGCAATATTTATATAACATTTCATCTCCAGGGCTTTTTCAGTTCTTTAAACCCTCTTTTGTGGGCATCTTTTTCCCCTTTTGCACGCATCGCATTCAAGCAGCTCCTTTTCACTTCAAACATTTCCTGTGTCGTCTTTGTTTCCTCCTAAGTGCGTTTTATTAGTTTTCCTTGGATTCCCGCTCTCCGCCTTTCCATTGTGTTTTAGCAATTGCATTTTATCAGTTTCTCACACGAGGATCCCCCAAAGGACCCCGGTTTCTCATGCCCTGGTTAATCAGGAATCAACCTTTGGGATTTCACAGAATCAGAAGGGCCAGGAACAGCAAGAGCGAGCTTTGTCTCCTCCTGACACTTAGGTCTAGACCTGAACACAAGGTTCATTTCACAGTGTAGCTTGAGCCCTTCGTGGTTTCCTCCGAAGCTGCTCTTTTAGGGGTACATAAATTGAAAATGAGACTAGAACCACGTATTTCAAGAGAAGGCCGGGAAATGGCTGGGAGTGAATGCTTCTGTCCATCCGAGCATGTTCTAGACCTAATCTCACAGAAGATTTGGTAGTTCTGCCCATTGATGAGAAGTAACAAAATGTGCTAATGAATGTTTTCATAACTCAAGCTTTAAAACAAAAGGAATCGAAGTAGGACCAGTGAGATGGTTCACTCAGCACTTGCTGCCAAGCCTAAGTCTGGGATCCAGCCTCACGGCGGGTAGAGAACTTCCTCCAGCAAGTCCTCCGGCCTCCACACATGCACCATGGCACACACATGCGCCTACACACAATAGTAAACATTTAACCAAAAAGAATGGAAATAGCAATAAAACTGTATTCCTTCCAAAGACAGCAAACCCATCTAAGCCAAATACATAGAGCCTGCACTGAACTTCTCATTGTGAAAAAGCGTATGTATGTGAGTCTTAGAGTGTGTCTACCTTTGGTGAACGAACTCTAACTGGATGTGTGTGTGTGTGGGGGGGGGTGCCTGATGCGATACTTCCTGGCTTACTATTCTATTTGATTTGCAGTTGTGAAGATTTTTTTTGAAATATAAAAACATCCAGACACACAAAGCGCTTTTTCAAAGCCCCGATTGCTGTCTCCCTGTGTCTGAGAACAAGCTGAACACATGTATTTCTCTTAGGAAATCAAGCCCCAAAGTGCTAGGATCAAAGCAATCGAATGAACGGTTTGAGAAGCAGACGAAGCATATTCACACACAGGTCCACAGGTAATTGTATAATTTCCAAAGCTGAGGACGACGTGTAGAAAGCTGTCTGTGTGCGCTGAAGAATGTGCTCTTCTGGAATCTATGATTGAGTTCAAATTATAACTTAGCTGCTAAAAAGTGTGAGCACCCATTGATCAATGCCCTTCTAGAGAGACAGAGGTGGGGGATTGCATTTTGAACCTGGAAGACATTTGCTAAATGGTCTCTTGGGGAATTTTAATGGCCAAAGGCATTTGTGATTTCTTAGAAATATCAACATTATGTTGGTGAGTCTCTCTTAAGGGGATGAACCCTCGTATCCCTCAGAGAACAGCAAGGAAGGCCTGGCTCATTAGAAGTGCTCGGTGGCCTCTTCCCTTCCAGGAGAAACCCAGGATCATGTTTCCTTTCTTAACACTATATGAAATGGCTCTGGGGAAAGAGTGAGCAGAAAACCTTCCCCACTCACAAGGGAGACCACTGGGTGGATACGTTGCTGTGAACTCACTCTTTGGGATTGTTCATAGAGCAGGGGGGAATTGGTAAGGCACAGACCATCTCTCTCAAACCTAAGCCAAGCCAGCCCATGACACTAAGGAATGCCTTGTGCCCACAGCCCTGCTTAGCCACACGGATAGCTCTAATTTACGTGTTGTTGGGGCATCGGGCCTAGGTAAGCAGTTACTCTCACAATCACAGCACAGACAGTAGCTATTTGTATCAAATGTTGCTTGAAATGGAAGTTGGCAGGGATGTATAGACATAATACATGTGTGTGTGTGTGTGTGTGTGTGTGCGTGTGCGTGTTGTGTGTACATAAATTTTCTAGGGTCATCTGTGCTACAATGTTGGAGCCATTCTGTGCCTGCTCATGGCCTTGTACCCAGACCTGTAAACGATCAACATATGCACATTTTTAGGGATGATACAAACTAGACCCAAGATTGGTTCTATATTTACTCCCCCCCGGCACAAGGAGAGTTCTGGAATAATTACAAAATATTAATGCTCATAAGTGTTTTGCAAATATAAAGATTAAAATAATTTCTAGCAGACATTGAAAGTAGGAAGTGTCCCATAGATGATAAATCATATAATGTAAACATACAGCTATATTCTGTGGAGGTGAGCCCTGTACAAATGCCAAATGGGAATCTGGTGTTTTCCATCGGTTTATAAACATATCAGGCGTTTCATATTCACATGCACAGTGTCTCTGGGCCAACAGAGGTTTTCACCAAAATGCCAAACCAAACCGCTATTGTGTCTTTTACTCTTGGTAAAGCCATGCCAATCATCAGCGTACTGTGACTTCATGATGCGTGGTGTACCCTGGAAGAAGGGACCTTTTCCTGTTAGCTGCTGCCTTTTGACAAACTGCCCAAAACCTCAGTGTTCTGAGTCAGCGAACATTTTATTATCTCTCATTGCTCTGTGTGTTCTTAACTTCTGTTCACACCGTGGAGCCCTAGCCATCTGTAGTTACCTCTAGACTTTAGACATGTATCTTGAGACATACCTATATACGTGTGTGTGTGTGTGTGTGTGTGTGTGTGTGTGTGTGTGTGTGTGTATGTGCACGTAGCAACAATCAACAGAAGAGGGGGGCATAAACTGGAATAGGAGCAAGGAAATGTGGCTTTGAGTGGAGGAAAGGGAAGGGGGAAATATAATCTCAAAACTTACAGTTTTTTTTTTTTTTTAAGTTAGAGGGAGTTACACTGTGGTTTCTGTCCCCCCCCCCCCGAAACTTTGCAACGGCCCCAGAAGACTGGAAAACCCTGGAGTATTTAGGACACAGCTTCTGCAGTCCTGCTACAAAAGGATTTAGAAATTCAAAATAAGTTATTTTAAAGAAAAACAAAGTTCCATCCAGCTGCTGTAATCAGATAATATCTCAAAAGGGTTAGTCCCCGGCACACAGCAGCACTAGCAAATGCTACCTGCTGCGGTAAACATGATGCAAGATGGAGATAGACAAGCTATTGTTATCACAACAGGCAGGAGGCAAGTTAAGACGCATCCACTCCCAGCAAGCATTTAGTGAGCGCTTCCTGTATATATGACTGTATATATCACAGCTCAAACCCTGAGAAGCAAACAGTCTGTGATTTGTACAATTAGGAGAAATGCAAACATTTCTTTCAGATCAGAGAAAAAGGTAAGTACTTTGGGAAGGCATGACTAAGGGGAAAGAATTCGACTCACTGGCCTCAAGGACAAAACCAGAGCTCTGAAAAATTGGTGACTACAATGCAAAAAGTCTCTTCAGAGGGAAGGAAATGAAGGCACTAACACAGCCACCTGAGCCATGTTTCAGGTTCGGTTCAGTAATAGAAAGATAGCTTTGTGTCAGTAAAAGTAACAGAAGATACTTGGCTGGGGTACGGAAACAGATTTTAAAAAGAATTGAAGCAACATGGAGGAGCCCTGGGGCTGCCTGTCAGTGTCGGGATGTTTTATGGTTTTATTTGATTTGGTTTGACTTCTAGAATCAGCAAGAGATTAAAGTTGACACAGAGAACCACACACGCACATAAACTCCTCTGCCAGTGTCTCCACTGGGGACAAGTGTCTGCTTATTGCAGCAGTGAAGGACACAGGTTACCTCTGTCCAGGCAGGCTTGTTGGGCCAGCTCAAAGTACCTACCGGGAAAATTTTAAGAACAACCCCCCCCCACTGCGCCCCAAAAAAGCACAGGATGAAAAAGAATATGTAACGGAAGTAGGGAGCAGAATCAATACGATACATTTTGTGAAGGGACGAAAAAGAAAACGAAACACAAATGACAGTTTGGCACAGCCAAGAAAACAACAGTGCGAGTAATAAACACGACTGAGAAAAATATCTCGTACGCCTTCCATAACAGACAATGTTATCTGAAGCATCCTCCACTGCAAAAAGGGGTGAGTGAAGGAAGGAAGGAAGGAAGGAAAGACGGAAGGAGGGAAGGAAGGAAGGAAGGAAGGACAGAAGGAGTGAAGGAAGGAGGGAAGGAAGGAAGGAAGGAAGGAAGGAAGGAAGGAAGGAAGGAAGGCAGGCAGGCAGGCAGGCCAGATGAGTGGGCACTGTCAAAAACGGGATGATTGCCCATCAGCGTTACCAGGGCCCAACCGGAGGAGCCTGCGATGTGCCAGCATGCCACTGGCATCTCTGCAAACGGCTTAAGAGAAAACCTGCTCTGTGAATTGATACACACATCGGACACACTGACTGTCCTCAGACCTAAGATACTAACTTCCTGAAATGTGTGAGGAAAACCAGAAGGGCTGAAGAGGGTGCCCGGCTGACAGGGCTTGCTTTAGGCTTCATCCCCAGCACCCCATAGACCTGGCTAAGTGGCACATGCCTCCCAACCCAGGCCTGGGAAGGTCGGGGAAGGAAGGGTTAGAAGTTTATGGTCATTTGAGGCCAACCTGGGATATATGAGACCCAGCTATATTGAGATGGGAAAGAAGGGAATGGGAGGAGGGGAGGGGAGGGGGACAGGAGAGGAAGGGCGTGATGGGGGAGAGGGAGGACCCATTCCCTGAATCACCTGGAGACCAGTCCGCTCCATCCAGAAGACATCTGATGACCGTGACTGGAATGAGTCTCACCCTTGGAGCCCATTTACCGTGAATTCTTGTTACAGTTACAGAATGAAGGGAAAGAAAAATGTATCCGTATTTTTAAAGAAAAAGGAAAGACACAAAATATTAATAGCCCTTTGAAATCATACAATATAATAAAAGAAATAAAGGAGAGACTTCAATGTGAGTCACAGTTTAATGTTAATAGCATGGAAAAATATGAAATGCAGGCAAGATTCAAAGTTTGGGTGCAAGAAATAAACACAGTGTGCTCGGCCGCTGTACTTCACAGCAGATATCATGAAGAGAAGGCAGACAAGGTTAAAGCTTAGCAAGGACAGCAAGCAGACTTTACACTCACAACCTTTTTATTCTATTTTTGAGGTTTTGTATATGTAGCTCCGGCTGGCCTGGAGCTCACCATGTAAACCCTCGAACTGGCCTCGAACTCACAAAGATCTGCCTGCCTCCATCTCCTCAGGGCTGGGATTAAAGGTGGGCGCCATCTTACCTGGATCAAATCAACCTGCACGTGCAAAAAATCAAGAATGTCTAGCCAGATGTACGTCTCAAGAGTCTAGCAGTAACTGCAGGAAAGGAAAGGGACCGTGAGAATCAGTAATATTTGCTGAGAAAAATAATAATGGTTGAAAATATGGGCGTGTGAGACACTGCCGTTTCAAACCATGGGATGCTTTTATTTCCTCTGTTAATGCTCATATATGAGCAAGTTCGTGAGTTCACATAGGTGTGAAGGTCCTCAGGAAGCCATCCACATGTTTTTGGTGTGTGTGTGTATGTGTATGTGTGTGTTGTGGAAGTTTATTTTAGTTATGTATAAGATAATTGTTTTATGCACTGTTGGTTGAGGGGCTTCGTAGGCCTTGGCATTTTGTATTGTCTGCAGGTGTTGGGTTTGTGTGTGAGGGTGGGTGGGTAGGCGTGGCTGTTTTGATTCCTTGTGATCTGCACGTGCTATCAGAACACCTGAGGCATTCTGAATTAATAAAAAACACCTGAGCTCAGAGCCTCCAGGTTCCACCGGCTAGTACAGTGCTTGCTGTGATTGGTTCACTCTGCTGAGGTGTGGCAGGGATTCCACCTATGAGAATGCATCCTTGACATCCTTGATGGGCCACCAGAGCAACGTACTGCAGTGTGTGTGTGTGTGTGTGTGTGTGTGTGTGTGTGTGTGTATGGTGTTAGTGTTGCCTCTGCCTGTAATACCGTCCTATATGACATGTGCCCATGTATGGAGGCCCAAAGTGGACACTGGGTGCCTTTCCTCAATTCTCCTCACCTTCAGTGCTGGAGCCAGGGCCCCTCACTACACCTGAAGCAGGTCAGTTTGCTATGCAGCTGGTGGGTGAGAGGCAGAGGTCCTGGTGTCTCTGCCTGGGGCAGTGTTTCACGTACAGGAACACACCCTCACATCTAGCTTTGGGTGGGGGGGGTGTTGTTTATTGACACAGGGTTTCTCTGTTGTAACCCTGGCTGTCCTGGAACTCACAATGTACCCCAGGCTGGCCTCGAACTCACAGAGACCCACCTGCCTCTGCCTCCTGAGTGCTGGGATTACAGGCGTGGGCCACCACCTCCTGGCTAAAATTCTTTCTTTTTAATGATTTCTTTATTTTTATTTTATGTGCATTGGTGTTTTGCCTACATACATGTCTCTGTGAGGATGTCAAATCACCAGGTGCTGGAGTTACAGACAGTTGTGAGCGGCCATGTGGGTGCTGGCTAGTGAACCACAGATCCTCCTGACTTACCTCCCCAGCTCTGGGATTACAAGCCGATGCCGCCACACCTGGATTTTTCCGTAGACTCTTGAAATCAAACAGGTCCTCAGGCTCCTGTGGCAAGCACTCCAACGATGAAACCACCTCCACAGCCTCCGTGAGATTGCTTTGTATTCTTCTCGCTACCCAGTTATCGCAGGGTTTTCTAAGGCTGCCTGTACGACGTCTGTGTGAGGTGTTGGAGTTTCCAAGGCAGAAACATGATTAATAGTCCTGGACAATGAGGACACAGCCTTGGGGACACAGGAGTGGCAGGAAGGAAGCTTACTCATTGAGGGTAACTAATGTACGACATGAAGCCTTCGCCGTGCTAAATACCTACACGATTATTTCATGATAACAGCTGAAGCCAATCTCTTATGAGCTGGAAAATTGGCTGGAGACCCAGAAAATTATTCATTCCCACTGTAATAAGTGTACAGAATTTTAATTTCATATCTAAGACTTATCAAAGAACGTCTAATGATAAGCAAATCTTTCAAGGGAAAGAGAAACGGGGACTAGCCAAGTCCCACACAGTACGCCAGACTGGCCTAAACCTGTAAAGAATGTTCAACTTTGCAAGTAACCAAAGGTGCTACTTTTGTTTATGAAAGTAGCTAAAAAATGTTAACAATTACAATCCAGCATTGCCAAAGGCACAGAAAAGTGAACATTCTCAATAAAAACTGATCTAACTACAAATGAGCATCATATTTTGGAGGGAATTTAGCCATTCGTATAAATATCCGTAAGATAAAGGAATCTCGGCTTAGCAACTCTCTCAGCGACGTCTTTCGGTCGTTTGCTTCTTTCGTGCTCCCAGATGACTGTCTAGAAGCTTGTTCAATACATATTCTGATAGGGCACAAATTTTAATGGTGAAAAACCTTAAACAAAACCAAGCCGCAGTTCACTTTCTCTCATTCTGATTAACATTTGTTAATTGTACAACCTGACAGGTTTCACTATGACATTTCATAGATGGATAGAATGTGCCGGGTCATCTGCCGTCTCCTCCAACCATGGTCTGCTTCCCCCTCGTTCTCCTTCCTCTGCTCGAGCCCTCCTTCCAGCTTCATGAGTTCTCTATTGCTATTACAGTTATCACACATGTGCACACATGTAAATACATAGATGGGACCTGCCGAGTCCATGTGGTGCTGCTGCGCTCAGGGATGTGTGTGTGTGTGTGTAGAGGTGTGTGTGTGTGTGTGTGTGTAGGGGTGTGTGTGCGTGTGTAGGGGTGTGTGTGTGTATGTATGTGGGTGTGTAGGGGTGTGTGTGCATGTGTGTGTACACTTGCTCTCAGAGGACAACTTATGGGAGTTGGTTCTTCCCTTCACCATGTTGATCCCATTAAACTCAAGTGGCCAGGCTTGGCAGCAAGTGCCTTTACCTGCTGGGCCGTCTCTCCTCTCTCCAGCTCAAGGACTAGATCCAGCGGAAAACATCTGCATCTTAGTTGATTATCACCTGTGTGACAAACTGCCAACCTCTTCTCAGCATCTTCTCAGCGTGGTTATGTCCACATACTAAGCATATTAAAATTTTCTACATTTTAGTAAGTGTGTTTACACAAATCAATGACATCTCTGCATCAATATCGATTGCCAATATTTGATGGTAAACACCTCCAACCTCCTAGAGAACAGATCACTGGAACAAAATCATAATTAATAAACTCAGCAAGGCAAACAATGAAACATCGTGCGTCACCATGAAAAGTGTTTAGGCACAACTAGCTGGGTGACAAAAAACTTTTACCCAGGTGTTTTGCATTCAAGTAACATGGAGGACAGTATAATTCATACTTCACTAAAGACTTATGAATAATAATAAGTTCACCACACTGTGATGCAGTTATTGAACCATGTCCAAAAAAAAAAAAAAAAACGCATCATTTTTCTTCCTTCTTGATTTTTATTTCTTCCGCATGCTGGCGGCAGAGTATGCAAGGTAGGGGCAGGAATACATTATTTCAAAGGAATGAAAATTATATGGCGATGTTGTCACCTCCTGCGCTGAGCGACGCTTTTAACCTGTACTATTCCACGCACGGGACATACAGGTCAAACATCCCTGCTAACTGTGAGTGACATTTCTATTCAAAACCTACAGCCAGGAAAGATAAAATACGCTCACACAGATGTGACTGTTTGAATGGAGTGGAGTAGATTGAGAATAAACTTAAGCAAAGATTTGAAATAAATAAAAAACCTGTGAGGCCATCGTAGTTGGCAGCTGGTCCTATTGAGCTCGGTTGCTCCCAGGGGGTGTGCGTATTCATGAGTGCGTCGCCTGTTCCGAGAGTGGCACGCCTGTCAGAAAACACGGTCCGGGAAAGGTCTCTTTCCTGCTGCTGAAGATCGAGGCACGGAACCAATGGTAAGGAAGCTTCTGTACGGTCTTGTTGGAGACGGTGGAGGGGGCCTGGGAACGGTGAGCAGTGTTCTGCAGAAGCAGCGTCGGTATGACATGTCTTCTGAGCACCTCACTACTCTGCCACCTCTACGGCCTTGAGATGGTGTTCTTGACCATCCTCCATCCCCGTCCTGCCATAACTCGGGGTGGACTGACATCGGCGGGCCTTTTGTTCAAGCTGGTCAACTGGGCTCGCCCATCACTCCTCATTTTGCTTCTACAAAGAGCCGTGGCCACCTTATCTGGACGCAGCCCTCTTTGGTAGCGCTCCCCATAGGAAAAGAGTCTTTGGCCGCCAAGGCCACTACTTCCTTAGCACGAGAAGAGACATTATCTCGCTTGCAGCTAATGGATAATTAATTTTAAAAAAGCGTATTATGACACAATTTTTTTTTTAAAGAAGAAAGAAAGTGAGACGGACAATGGTGGTGAACGTCCCTTCTTCCGACCGACTCCTGCTTGGCTCTTCCAATGTCATCCCTAACACAGATAACTTTTCTTCCGTGAATTGTTCTCTTGAATGATTTATACGTGTCATGCTATCTGAGGCTCTCTTGGTCCCCTGGTGGATTTAGCCAGCCATCAGCTGCATAATTGTTAATTTTAACACTATAAAAGGTTCTGATGCAGAGGAGATAGGGCACTGGTGGAAGAATTAATTGAAATGTATCTCTCAATCACACTACCCTCCCATTGCTGGCTTCCCACACACAAGAATCAGACTCGAGATTTAAAGTGAAAATAAATTTACATCGTAGCCACTCATGAAGCTTTGGGTCTAATGATAAGTGGAAAGGCTGATTGTTCCTAGTACCCGTGTAGGTCTTTCACACTGAGAACAATACCGTGGACTCTACCGGTCATGGTCCGACGCACATTCTCACAAGTAGAGAAACTCCTGCAGTCAGAGCCGAAAAGAGATAGGGTGGAAAAGGGGGTGATGGGAAAGGAAAGACGTGGGGGAAGAGATACCAGAAAAAATGAACAGGAATAAATGGATCATTTATTACCAAAGCTTCTCCAGTCCTCCTCCTTCTCAGCCCTAACTGGTATTTTCCAGGTTTTGCGGCTTGAGAACAAGGTAAGGTGCTGCAAGGTAAGACGTAAGCACTCCAGTGTGGCCTCGGAGGCCTCTGGGACAATTATATTTTGCTACGTGAAAGTGAAAGGATGTCTATATTTCAGGCCATTTCCAGTCTACAAATCTAAATGTTTTTGGTGTCATCTGGGTACTTGCAGGTTCTCTTCTTGGTCGTAGGAGATAATCCCCTAGTATTTATGACGAGCGGTGGTCAGTGAGATGTGTCTCATCAGGTTCACAGACTGGGGTAAATGGATGCTTTTAGCAAGGCCTGATGCGCAGGCCTTGAATCCCAGTCTCCTGGGAGGCGGAGGCAGAAGAATGTCAAGTCCCAGGCCTGCCCAGGCTACAGAGTGACTTAAATGACTTAATGAGACTCCGTCTCAAAATTAGTATCCTTTTTTAATCTGAAGCTATAACTCAGTGGCGGAACACTTACGTATGTGAGCAAGTCCCTGGGTTCAATCCCCAGCACTTCGAGTAAGTAAATAAAAACGTCTGAAGCACATCCTTCGTACTCACACATTCACGCGATGCTTTAAGCCTGCCGGTTACTGGGCTATGGGCCTTGCCCCTGACAAAATCAAGAAGGGAAATACTCACAAGAGTGAAAAGCCCTGAAGCGGAAAAGCAGAAACCGCCTTTCATCCGCCAGTTATCACTTCCACATGAGAAACAATGGGAGACTGGGAGGCAGAGCTGACTCCAGGCTCCTCTCCTACAGAGCTAAACCTTCACGGCTGCCCCTGCCCTCCAGGCCTGGGCTCTCCATCGGCGTACAAACCCATGCCATCAGCCTACAGCCTCTGCCTCAAAACTGCGTGGGAAAGCTTCCCTGGCACCTCACTCTATCTGGATTTAACCAGTCCATCTAGTTCTTTCCTTAAACAGGAAAGCAGAAGCTGGGAACTGGTGAAGGCTATTAACCCTCGACTGGCCTCGTATCGCTTAGAGCTAAGACGATACATTTCACTTCCGTATCGCATAGAGTCTCCCGCAAACGAAAAGGCCACGCTCGAATTGTTTTTTGTTTTTTTTTGCCACACAGCACATTCAAGGATTGTGTGCCCATAATTTCAGGATACAAAGGGGCAGCCGAAAGACGTGATCTCTGAGTGTTCTTATACGCCACGTATTGTATTACGGCATGGGAGTGTCTTCCATGTCTTCCCATAGAAAAGCTCAAAGAAGACCTGTCTCAGGTCAGGAGCGGGAGAAGTTTACTTATTACTATCGCTAGGGTATAATTCCTTGTTCACAGCAATCTGCCTTTAATTGCATTTTCTTTTTAAAGCTCGGCGTAGGTACGTAGATCTGTAGACCGAATTACAATGCAACAATTGAGTTTAGGTATTCAATTTTTCTTTTAAAATCCATACTGTGATGGGGTCTTATAAGTACAATGGAGAAGGAGTTATGTCCTGACCACTGTGTAAGACAGGATGGAGAAAATGCATAAAAGGGCAACCAGATGTATAAATACAATAACACAAAGAAACCTAATCTACAGCAGAGCTATAATTTAACCCCTCCACAACATGGGAGCATTGAAAACTGACTCACGAATAGCTCAGGCAACACAAATGGTCTCTATAAAGGCCTTGGTTCCGTTCAAAATATGCGATTGCTATTTATAGTTTTAAAAAACTTATTTAATTTCACGTAAAGAAGAAACTGTGGATTACAATGCAGAGAGAGACAGAGTTTATAAATAATAACCTAGACGTTTTTTAAAGACAGTGAAAGATCAAGTTCTTTGTGACTGAGAGTGAAAATGAGTTGCATGCAAGTATGTGTGTGTGTCTGTCTGTCTGTCTGTCTCACAAAGAGTAAAGGCACTTGAATATAATGTAGGATGACACAAAGTCGCTGTTTAGCATTTTGTCCTATTATTTGATGTGAATAGCAATAGTAGAGCACAGCCAAGGTTACATTTGTGAGACGCAACCCCAGGAATTAAAGGGCCTCGTCACTAATGGAGACACTATTTGAATTTTTTTGTTGGGCAAATGAAAAGCTGGGCTAATGAACACAGCGGTACTTGAAAATGGGAGATGCAGAGGAAGAAAAGCCTTCTGTGGTTTAGCAAAGCGAGAAAAGGCATCTTAGTGAAACCTAGCATTTGAGATTCGTGAACTTTTGTTGGCGACATTCAGTGACACCGCAGCCGTCCTTCACGGCCCCTCATCTCCTTAGTCTCCACTGGCTTTCTGTCATCTTCTCAACTCTCTCTCCTTGACCTCTGTTTTCTCTTCAACCCCCAGGTTCATCCATTTCTGGTTGATGTAACAGAATGCCTGAGACCAGCCAACCGTAAGGAAGGTCGTTTATTCTGGCACACAGTCCTACAGGCGAAGATGTCCAAGCACGTGGCTCTTTACTGTTTCAGCTCATGGTGGAAAGCAGACAGTTTTGCAAAGGCAGCTTGGCTTTACAGCAGCTGACTCATCCCACCCATCGAATCTTGCCAGAGAGCAAGGTATCCTTCATAACTGAAAGGCCTTCCCTCCCTGACCCCAATCCAGCTTCCAGAATACCTCTCTGATATTCAGATTTCAGCATGAGCTTCATGGACAAGCCACAGTCAACCTTGGCAGGCCCTATTCTCCGGCTTCCTTACCTTTCCGCCACTCACTGAATGGCACAGAAAATATGTTTTGATCCACGTAAACCACTTCTCAAAAGTCACAAAAACCTGAAAAGAGCCATTTCGAGAAATCTGATAGTAGCTATTTGATAAAAGAAGGTAATTTTGGAGCTAGCACTCAGGTGGTGGAGACGGTAGGTCAGGATTCCAAGGCTATCCTTGGCTGCAGAGGAAGTCTGAGACCTGCCAAGACTACCTGAGGCCCTGTCTCAGAAAGCCAAAACAAAACAAGCTAATTGGGAAAAAGTCATCTTTAGGAGGACTGTCCGGGTATTTTTTTATATCTCCTCTCTTCTCATTCTTGATCTGAGTTCATTGTGTCTTCCTGGTTGTGTTAATTGATGGCAATCTCCTCAGTGCATCCTGCCGAGAACAATGGATCCCAGTCTTGTCCTACGAGCATGTCTTTCCAGTACAGAAGTACCAAGCTCATGACTCATCTAAACCGAATGACGTCCCATGAGCTGCCACCTCCAAACGTGATCACCCTGGGGGTTACAGCGTCAACATACGATGGACACAGAATTCATTTCCGAGCAGGTAGAACGTATTATTTTATTGCCACAGATGTTTCTCAGAATCAGAGCAGAAGCCAAGGCAGAAAATGGAATGGCTTTTAATCCTGGCCATGCCAAAGCATGGGCTTCATCCCAGATTCTGGAGCTGATCTGAATCTCTTGTTGGAGTTAAAGGACTGAAAAGAGACAATGCCAAGGGACCCTGTCAGCTGTTGGGACAGAAAAAGAAAAATATTACATCGAGACACATCCGGGTTATTTGCCTAAACATTGAGGTACTTAACATTCGGAGAAGTGAAAACCATCTAGAAAATACAAGCAAGACAGTTGGTTCAGATGTCACAATTATCAT